>VXCM01001533.1:98101-118628 GCA_014773175.1 Lucifuga dentata | reverse complement strand
CCCCCCCAACTGTCCAGCTGTCAAATCACATCAAGTAAAACACAGGCCAATGGTCCCTGAGTGCCCGATCACAGCTGTGTTTGCATGTACTAAATGGGAGTGCATGTTTAAATGTACAGTGAACTCAAGAGTGCCTGGGATATGTGTGTGTGTGTGTGTGTGTGTGTGTGTGTGTGTGTTTGCACGCTGCTGTTTTACTGAATGGGAAGATGCTGTAACACAATACACACCAGAGTGTGGGGTGCAAATTTAATGAATGAACATGCGGAGTGTGCATCACTGTGAGACATTTAGATCGGAGTGTGTACGTGTGGACGTGCAGGATTGCAAGAAGACTGCATGTACTCACACACTGATACACACTCATTCTCTCTTTTTCTCACGCACAAACAATAGATTTCTACGCTGGGCATTTACGTGAGCCGTGCGCTGAGAGTTTTGGATAGTGGAGAGGAGAGCTGGGTTAGTGTAAACATCACCATGGCATGGCTGTTGTCAGGAAGCAGTGTGTGTGACATTGGGCTCCAGGCCAAACATGCAACGGCCCTTTAACATCCACCATCCCTGTCTCACATCTGCTCTGCTCTCTCTCACACAAGCACATTTCATTTTAACAACACCTAATCAGTTCCCAAAGAAAAAAAAAAGACTTCAACTCTATAACACTATGCAGCCTTGCCATTTTGAATTTTAAATAAAATATATCATACCACATCTACAAAAATTAGGATTAAGTTTGTAAGAAAGATGTGAATTTTGTCAAGTAAACATTTACCTGCTGTTCTCTAAAAAGAAAATAAAATGTATTTTGAGTTTGTGATATTAATCACTTTGCTGCTGCTGGAACTGTTTTTTTTTTTTTTTTNTTTTTTTTTTTTTTTTTTAGAATCAATCAAATCTGGTTTCACTGACAGATTAATATAAGAGGATTTTGTATTTATGCACATTTCCATTAATAAATGCTATCTTCTAATTAGTTGTAACAGTTTTACTCTCCACACCTGCATCACAATGAAATTTTTAGCTGATTTCCTTTGATTACCGTCAGAAAAACTACTATGTACAGTATTAATGAGCAAAAATATGAGTCAAATAGCTTGACTGTGACAATTAAAAAAAAAAGAATGGTAAAGTACTTCAAAATGAAAGAAAAACCTCAAAATATTTGTACCTGCATTTCTAATTATCTATAAATGGAATGAATGATGTGTAACTACTGTACATTTGATGAATATTCATAGGAGGCCTGTTTTCTGTTAGAGAGAAATGAGTCAAAGTAACGGCTGCAGAGTGTGGAGACGATGTCAGAGGTTATTTAGTTGGTTTCGAGGTTAACACACACTCATAACTCCATAAACTGGGAGCACAAAAGTCTCAGCAGCACTAGCTGGTTAACCATCACACAACGCTACCCAGAGCTAAATGACTCTACAGGTGGCAGGTCAGCTCTCAAACCTGTAGCCTGCATAGTGTTGGATTTAGGAGAAGGAAGAAGGAAAAAAGGTCAACGCTCGGTCATTTTTTTCCACTCAGCAATGTTTATGTCAATGGTTAGCACTGGGAGCAATGAAGCGAGGGCTCCAAAGGAGTGTGTCTCTGGCAACAAACAGCAGCAAATCCCATCAAATCCTGACTCCCTCTTATTCATGATACACACACATTCGCACACTTGGGCCCCCTCCACCTCTCCAAGGACCAAATCCAAGGCTTGGGAAAAAGATGGCCGCCCTTTGGCCCTCTGCCTTGCCCCATGCATCCAGCTTAGGGAGGTGACGGAAGAAAGCTCACGCCCCCCCAGCACCCCTACCCTACTCCCGTGGCGTGCGTCCCAGTCCACCAGCATCAATCACTTTTGAGGACGAGGAGGGGCCATTGTCAAACGCAGGCAAATGCACTGGAAAGAATGTTCCAGTTTAAAATAAAACTCATGAAAAAGATAAAAATAAAAAACGGAATGACAGGAGTGGAAGTAGAAATATGCAGGGCATTTGGTTGTCCCCAGAAGAGGAGGAGGAGGAGGAGAGGAAGAAGAGGGAGAGAGGGAGAATGAGAGAGAGGTATCTGGTAAAGGCATTGCCCTTAGGGTCAGCATCACTGACATCCCTCGTGCACAATACACAGAACATCAGGCCTAGTAGAGACTGTGTGCGTGTGTGTCGGTGCCTTTTGTGTACTAATCCTAAATGAGTGTGTCACAGTCATAGACGTGAATGTTTGAGTGTGTGTCATTTAACATTCCGGTTAACACAAAGTCTTTTGTTTGCTGGAAGTAGTTTATTCACAGTGAACTATTGACTGTTTTTGGCTCATTGTACAGTGCAAAATACACAACACAAAGGAATTTTAAAAGAAAGATACACTGCATTGCTGAAGTTTTTCTGATGGATGAATCCAGGTTTATTAGCTGCATTGTAGCTGTTCTTCAGATTGGATTGGGAAACAATATGCTCGTACTGTTGTCAGTGAAAACTCTTGATTAAATCTTTACCTACCAACTTGTAAAGACGTGACTGAATGTGTGTGTATTTTTTTTTCTCCTTTCCTCATAAGTGTTCGTGATCACGTGTCCATTTCTTACCTGTAGGGCACAAGTCATGTCCGTTGGGCACCTCCTGGAGGGGTATGTCCTGGGCGAAAAGGGGTTGTGATGGGTAGTACTGCTGCTGAGGGTGGACAACCCCTGGGTGGTGGGTCTGAGGACCCACTGCCACCCCTCCACTCTGCCTCTGGAGACACACAACATACGGTACGAACTGAGACACATGGATTGGATTATTATACAGGTTTGTGTAATTTTAACACATATCTTGTTTACCAAAATATTAGTCAAAACGTCATAATGTGTCATTGCTGAATTAACAGGCATAGAAGTGACAATAGAAGCATCTCATTTCAAATGTGATGAATGAAAACTGAGTATTTACCCAGATTTTTCTAAAAATATGAGTGTTTTTATAGAAAACTGTCCACATGGGTAGACAATAGAGAAGTGGACTATTCTACAGAAATGATTTAAGATGGACATTTTAACAATTGTTTTGCTTGGAAACAGTTGACAAAACATAACCAACATGAATTCAAGGTGACCACAGCCACTGTTCACGCCTCTTTGAGACTAAAATATATTTTGGTATAAGAATGTATATACATAAAGTAGTTTTGGATGGGATTCAAGTCCATCCTATAACCAAGTTCAAATCCAATTATTTCACCTGGAGCTGCTGTATTTCCAAGCATAAAAATCACACTTGAAACATATTTGACTAGGAGGCATGACTGATGCACAAAGTGTGTAACGAACTTGTTTAGGTGCATTTTATCTGGACTTAGGGAAAAACGGAGCTGAAATCTGATCAAACTTTCCATTGGCTTCCAGTGTAACCCTGCCTGTCAAAAACAAATTTTTCATTGTTTTCTGTACAGATAACCCTTGAGGCTAAATTTGACTCTTTCAGTTTATCTTTGCCATGTTGTTTTATCCTGCTTATCACAGAAGTATTCACATAAGAGGTTATGCCACGGGGGAAATCTAACGTCAGCACTTGACAGGGGAGCCAGGAGAGATATGAACTTCTATGTGAAGCAGCAGATAGCCACTGGGACATTTTTAGCATAGCAAAAACTTCATTTGACAACAAACAAAAATCTCAAAAGATGTTGCTGGACATTGCTTTTTTAACAAATGATGTGAACATGGGTTTGGCATTCCTCTCATAAGAGTGCTCCCTACTGGAAAAAGGATCAATAAGGAGCTTGAAATCAGGTGCTTTTAGTTGTAACTTCCTCTTACTGTGTAAATAAATGGTTATTAAACTTTAACTTTTACTTGTTCTGAAGGAACATGGTGTGTAATCTCAGTTTTTGATCATTTCCAGAGGGTTTTTGAGTGTGTTGTTCAGTGAGTGGTAATTGATCACTATGTGATGGTAATAAGCAATGCTACTTGTACTAGTGGAACCCCCAGAGGTCTACCAGTGCCCTCCATTCTGCTAAAGAGCAGAAAAAGGGATGTTAGATGTTATATGTTATATGTCTGACTGGCAGACTGTCTATGACAGACTGACTGTCAAACTGATAAGAAGCTCCTGTTTAAGCACAAGCACATTTATCAGTAGCCTGCCAGCTTTATGGATGGCTAACATGAGGTCAGGAAGGCCAATTTGCGAGCATCTTTAGAGGTTGCGTGGGACGCTGCCATCTCTTATCAGTCCAGTCAGCCATGGGGAAAAAGAGTTAGATAGGCATGGAGGGAGCCACATGGATGATTTATGGATTATTTTAGACAGAGAGATAACATAGACACCATAGTGCAGTCACAATATTCAGTTCATCTTAAGTTTGGAATACTTTGAATGCAGATGTGAGTCAAATTTGGCAAATAGAATCCCAGAAGGATTCTTGTAATCATTTTTACTGCAAATATTTTCAATATTTTTCCATTTAACAAACACTTAACTGCTTAATGTATGCAATATACACATACCAGTAGACATGAGTCATATCCAGATCAATATCAACATTTTATGGCTTAAATCTGCTGCCATGTTGACTACACCATCTCATATACAGTATTTATTTCTTGTCTTTTATTGTGTATTCCTGTCGAAGCAAAAGCAAAATGCAGACTTCCAGTTGTGTTTATACTGTACAAGTCACTATTCTTAGTAATTCTTTGGAAGATGCTAAAACACACAAGGCTATACATAGGCATAGCACTAAAAATAGCATCCCAAATTATATGTTGATAATAATAACATTTAAATAGAAAAAGACCAGCAGATGTAAAATCCCTGCACAGGAGTCCAATAATTTGAGCTCTGATTTAACAAGCAAATTTATTAATACCAACTACTGTAATGTGAAAATTTTGTACCGACTTGTATTGTGCTTGAAGTGATCTGACTTGTATCAATCAAGGAGGAAAGCCATGTAATGCTGTATACAGACAACAATAGAAATACTTCTATATTTCTTTACACATGTAAAGCTTATATCAAGTATTATGAATAAAACTAAAGTGATTGTAAATATGGAGCCATTTTTGCTGCAGAAATTTGTGACTCGCTATTGCACGTCACTCATGCATTTCTCAGACATGTTCGTTTCTTCATTTATTCATTCATTCTTATTCATGTTAAAGGACCACACCAGTATATACACTATACACACACACACACACACACACACACACAATATATACATTACATTACTTACAACCATTTCCCAAAACATACTACTGGAGGGTAAATATTGGAATTGTTTTTCCTACCTTCATGACTGCCATTGGTTAGTTCATTCCAATCAACTTGTAGAGACTTGAAATGTGCTTGAGATAAGTAATCCATCTCAGTGAACATGTCTATTCATTTTTTTTTTTTTTTTTTTNTTTTTTTTTTTTTTTTTTTGTCAAAGTAACTTCATTTAACCGCTCCAACATGGAGCTGCATTGAAGAACATGTATGTCTCCGCCAGTGAAGATAGTCTAGCTTTGACCGAGAAATTACAAATAACCATCCCTTCTACATTCTGAACTACATATTAGCAGACAAAACATTGAATTGAAAGTGGTTGTATCACTTGAACATTTGATTTTGAAAGATTAGGGGATTTGGGAAAATAACAGGAAAACTAAGATATGGTTTTATGTTTTGGAAAATGGCTGTAAGTAATGTAGCATGCAAGTAGGATCTATTAAACTTACAAATGCAAAATCACTGGTATGGTCCTTTAAGTATATTTGCCATCTAGTGGTTGTTCTGAGGCATTGCAGTGTGTTTACAGCCTTCACACAACACAACTAATCACTTGTCTCCTCTTTGCAGTACTGCAGAACTCTTTATGTGGGGCAGTTTACGCCTAGGATGCCTGTTATCTTTGTTATTTAAGCAGCTTTTGGAATATTTAAAAAAAAAAAAAAGTATTTCATTCCATGCGCACCATTCCAAATGAAAGCTTTAAATGTGTTTCTTACACTATATGACAGTATATATATATATATATATATATATATATATATAGTGTTGTGGTATAGAAGCCTTACTGTGTTCCATTTTTTCCTCTTCATGAGTCTTTTGCAGCTTCTTAACATAAAAATTACCTTTAAATGAGGGCTGATTCAGGCCATTTGGAAGTCTTCACATTTGCCTTATAGCAGATAGAGACTTTAAGCAACACATAATACAATCATTGACAATCATTAAAGTGTAAACACCAGCCTTCTACTTTCAGCTGATAATCCATGTAAATTCAGGAGAACAGAGCTATTGAAGTGACCCAGGTTCACCTTTTGACCAAGTCTGCTCTGGTATACAGTAGTCTCAATTTCAAAGGCAAGCCCCACCACCTGAGCCTATTAGGACACAGGGAGCTGTATCTTTCTGTGTTTTGTATCAGGGCAGGGTGGGGTTGACATTTGCATATAACCTCAGTCTTCCATCCTAATGTGCTGCTGCTCTGCATACAAATGGAGGCATTTACTTTGCCACTTCTTGGCCTTCACCCTTCAAACACTCACCTGACAGGAATCCCAATGTTCCCAGCTCCTACCATCTTTGACTCTGTATTCAGCTCTTTCATTTGGATAACATTAAGATCCTTGGTGTTCTTGCAACAGTCTCCTGCAAAAGCGTCGCACCAGTGGCTAGCAGACATTACTCAGTGTGGTTGTCTGACTCAAATTTGATGTGTTAGTGGCAAGGTCAAAGGCCTAGAGGTCTTGATATTTACGACATTACGTACTAAAGAGAAGTCCATGTTGGCACAGAGTGATTGTGCAACACAGAGCAGCTTATTAGAGCGATTTCACCGCTTTGCTTTGAAAATATCCTCCTTGTTCAACAGCTGTTTCCTAATTTTCTTGACGAAATCATGAAGAACAGCATGTACAGAGACATTATTAGCGCAAATTAGTGGATGAAACACAGCAGGAAAAATGATCTGATAGTGTGTTCCGATGAGGCGACAGAATCCAGAGTTTCTCACCTAACACACACACACACACACACACACACACACACACACACACACACTCTTGTTGCATTCACACTCACACATATATGTGCACACTACTGTATGCTCCTGCACACATTCCTGCACTGCCATGTGGTTGAGTAGCCAAGACACACACACACACACAAACACCCTTCATGGCTAGCTGTGTGGTAGGCAGGTCAGGCAGCATTAACATGGAGGTAATTTATGNACCCTTCATGGCTAGCTGTGTGGTAGGCAGGTCAGGCAGCATTAACATGGAGGTAATTTATGAGGGAGGTCTTACCATTGCACCCAGACGGTCCCAGGGGTGAAGGGCCGGGTAGGAAGAAACTGGATCCATGTAGTAACTCATCATGGATGCTCTGGACAGGAGCAGCAGGGCCTGCCAAAGGGATCAACACGCAAACAGACAAGGTGGGGAGGAGCGCCCTATTTATCACCCACTGTTTACATATTGTATATATGTGTGTGTGTGTGTGTGTGTGTGTCTGTGTGTGTGTNAGGGGGAGTAAAGAGAGAGGCAGGAGAAAGAGAAATTTGAGCTGAGGTTCAATAACCTGCAATCTCAACCCCATAGTATAGAAGGACAAATGGTGGTTGGGTTTTTATTTTATTTTATTTATTTATTTATGTATTTATTTATTTATTTATTTATTTTTTGCAAAAATAACACCATCATCCTAAATTCAAGTCCTTTTGAGTTTTAAATTTAAAGTTTCTGTGGAACTTTATTATTTTTAGGGAATTCTGTTCAAGTATGCACGGGCGATTTTGCATAAAAAATAAGAGTTTCAACTGAATCTAAAAATCTGCAAATGAAACTATTCAGCTTGTCAACTTAACGTTTCCATCACTTCTCCCCTCACGTCTCCCTCCCTCCTCCTCTTGTACAACTCCTTCCTTCTCTCATCTGCCCTGCCTCTCCCCCTCCTCCTCCTCTTCCTCCTCTTCTCCTTCATCTTTCTCTTCCTTCCCTCCTACTCACTTAGCTTATCACTCCACATTGTTTACTTGAAGCAGCATCAACAAAAGAGACTGAAAGAGTGTATTAGAGGAGGAATGGTGTGTATGGGCAGTGGCATGTTGCATGCTGAATCAGGTCCCATCTTCATCATATTCATATGTTAAGCAATGTGGCATATCCATCTTGTTACAGCTGGTGATAGACTGAGACAAGATGTTCTAGTGCTCAATGCTTGCAGATGTTCACCAGCTTAAAAAGATTCAGATGCTCTTGCCTGAGAAAAAAAGTACCCATACACAAAATGAATAACGTGAAAATCAGCTTAGTCATTCAGCTACATGCACGCACTATAGGCTTTCCTTTAAATGTCATTTATTAAGAAGGAAAAAAAAAACTTAAAGCGTTTATATGCTCCTAATTATTGTATTTTGCAATATAAATAGAAGCTGTCTGGTCTATTTGATCTATGGCAATTATAGCATAGTTACATAACAGTAAAGTAAAACAAATTTTTAAAAAAAGAAATAGAAAAGAAAAAGAAAATTAATTTAAAGAGATGATAAATGCGGGCATGTTAGCTGATTTTGCTTTCCGTGCTGATATAATCCCGAAAAAAATAATCTGACATCAAAAAGGTCAAGGAAAGCGCATCTCAATTAAAAAAAACGCTCAGAGAATTCCTGTCGGGAAAATCGACTTTAAGAGGGAAAAAAAACGGGAAACTTTGAACGCAGCACGTCCACACTGAAGCATGAAGAGTGTTGAGTAACGATTATATCACACATCATCTCATCCAAATATTGGCGTCTAGTTAAAGTTAAACTTTGCACTTACCAGCCGTGGCGTGGAAGTTTCCTGTAAAGTGGAGGCGTGTGACAGCTGTGGACGGCAGTGATGCTGTACCTGGCTCACAGTGAGTCCCACGGAGGAAGGAATATTATGCTCACTTTTAGTCCCTCCCTCAATAACACGGTGATCCACACCAAATCCTACGTGGATTTTCTCCTCTATGGACTTCCCGTGCAGTTGTTACCCTCGGGTTAAGAGCTGCTGCTATACAGGTGTGAACTTGTAGAATGCCTGCGTGGGTTCTGTTACTATTTCAGCCTGATAGCCACAATTTCCCCATTATTACACTATATTCCAAAGATTTATAGTCTTATCTCAAAAATCTATTACGAGTTCGGATGAGTGTATTAAGGTGAACTATACCCTCTGGAGAATAAAGCCATTTAAGTCTATTTTTTCTTTAGTTTGGCTTTTATTTGCAACCTGGTAAAAATAAATAAATAAAAGGAAATTAAAAGATGATACAATTTGCTTGTGAAACCTGCCAGTTATCTACATGCTCCTACTTGCTTTTTGATTCTAGAATTTTTTTAAAGAAAGAATTTCTCCTAATAAATCTTTTAAAATTCAAAAAAGTGTCAAAAATCTAAATACAAGAAAAAAAAACTAAAATAAATGACTGTTACTGTAATATCCTTTATTTTCTACTTAATTCTAGAATATAGAACAAAGTTTTTCACTATAAAATGAAATAGTCTATTGTTGATAGGCTTAACAATGCTAATGAAAGCCAAACTCAACGAAAAAATAAACTACATAAAGAGGTTAAGTTATAAAGGCAACAAATGACTGATCACATTTCCAGGTCTACATTTTCTTCATTGGGTTAACGTTCAAAAGAAAAGGACCTGATTTAATTGTCTTGTTTGTTTGTTTTGCTTGACATTAAAAAAGGGCAAAAATAGACATTAAAACGTCACATGGAGTCAATTGTCATAATGACAATGGCTGACCTTCCTGTGATGTTGTCATCTGACAAAACAACTTTTGCATCCATCTCTCTCTCTCTCTCTCTCTCTCTCTCTCTCTCTCTCTCTCTCTCTCTGTATGTGTATGTGTGTTGATGTGTGTGTGTGTCACACCAGGTAAGAGCCCTGGCATTAGTAGCAAATACAAATAACCTTTCAGGTTTGTTTAAATCTGTGGGTGTACCCCGTGGGTGGGATTTGCAATTTTGGGGCAGTTGTGTCAGTTAAATCAATCACACACAAGTATTCTGAATTGATTTACAAATAAATTGTTGCACTCATTCTATTCTTTTACAAAGTAAATCTCAGAAATTTGGCATACAAGTATAGCAAAAACAAACCATCTCAAATGTTGTACCTGTCAAAATAATTTGTCTGAGGTCTTGCCAGGACACCCTTGAGAAGCCTTTAGAATATTTATTTATCGTACACCATTGAGTATCATATCACCCTTTACCTCCTACCTCAACCCTTCAGCAAGCAAGGCATGTGTGACACTGATTAAGGCCCTGACAGGAACGCCGACTACTCTTGTGTGAAATGAGAAATGGTTTCCCCCTGTATAACATAAGATCTACAGCTCCTTGTCTGATTGGGGCTTTTGATATCCAGGTAAGAGGAAGTTTATCTGTCTATTTGCTTATCTACAGCTCTATTTGTTTACTTATTTACACGCTCTAAGCTCACAAGCTTTCCCCTGCATTGATACCTTACAGTAGTTTCTGCCTTCTCTCTCTCTCTCTCTCTCTCTCTCTCTCTCTCTCTCTCCTTCTTCTTCTTCTTCTTCTTCTTCTTCTTCTTCTTCTTCTTCTTCTTCTTCTTTCTCCCTCACTCTCTCTTTCTGTATCAGCTTAACACTCAACACTTGCGAGTCATCTGAAACACCTTGTGGCTCCATGATAATTCCATGACCTCGGTGCAGCATTTGTTTGAATTAGAAAGTGCACAGTTCAAACTCTCTGACAGCTGCTGCTCTTAACAGTAAATCTTCCTGTGTCTGGGGGTAAGGAGCTTGTGTATGTGTGTGTGTGTGTGTGTGTGTGTGTGTGTGCATGTGAGGAGTTGGAGGTCAAGTCCAAGGTGAGAGGCGTGAAGAAGCAGCATAAGGGGCTCAGTGGCAGGCAGCCTGCATTTTCTCAAGACCTCGTCTGAATCCCTCTGTGTTCTGTGGGCCTCAGCATCTCCCGGCCCCCAGGGGACACAGATGGGCAACACGTCGAGGGCAAAAGGCGAGGGTATGACTTATTGCCATGTGGAGAGAGAGAGAGAGAGAAGCACGGGACACGCCTCTGTGATGAGACAAAATTGAATAAAGCAGGGATGAATGTGCTCCAGATCTCAGGCCGCAATGCTGTTTCAATTAGCTGGCTCACGAGTTCAAAGGCGAGGCTCTCGATACACTTCTGCTCCGCATGAAGCCACTATCATCACGTTGCCCCATGCCTTTCACCTCCCCATTATGGTGCCACCTTTTTCCTTTCAGCTCTGTCTGTGCTGGCTGTGCTCATGTTTTACATTAAACAGACAGTGAATGCCTTGCTGTCACCGCCAGTAAAACCCATCAGTCAAAAGACCTGCAGGGGTTTATGGTCTTCAGCAGCACTAACATCACCTTAGAAAAATCATGTTGGCTGAACACCCAAAGTATTCTTGTTGTTAACTAGACTCCGAAATGATATTCTGACTTTGAATATCTTAAATCTTCACAGTTTGTCTTCTAAATGATCTTTTGTTTGACAGTTTTCAATGCTGCATTCCTCACCTCAGCCCATCAGGCCTTTAAAATCTTGACCGGATGACTTAGACCTTGAATCAAAGTTTCATGACAGATTCATACTCAGTCTTGAAATATATTTGGAGTCGTGTAGGGGTCATATTCCAATCTGTACCATCTGTTGAGATGTGACAATCTTACATTACACTCGGGAATGTTGCTGAATTGAAACACAGATTGGCAATATCATGTAATCGGAGCAACTCTCAGAAAACATTAAGAAATTGTTAATTTAAAGATAACATTTTCTTTAAGCTTTGAGACTGTATAAAAGAAGACATTTTCATAGTATTGCAGATAAACATCAGTAAAAAGAAATGTGATCGTTCCACAGCCCCTGTGGTGTCTTTATCTTGGAGAACTCATTATGGATGGTTGTCATCCCAGTGCTTTTTTATAGCACAAAAACCAACATTGCATCTGTCCTCCAGTGGTACCCTCTGTCTTGGTGAGCAGCTCCAGACTGTGAATCCTTTTGTCTCATTTTCTCATTTTGGAGCTTCCAAAGATAGCACTGACAGGTGATATTAATGGTCTTTTATTAGCATCATCCTGATTGCTACAGATTTTTTGGAAGCAAGAAAGAGAGGGAAAGAGCAAAAGAGAACGAATATGGAAGTCCTCCTCCTACTGCTTCTCACAGGAGATTGCCGCTCTCTTTGATAGCCTGCCCGAATCTGCTCCCCCCATAGAAACTGCCTTGCAGATGTTGTTGCTGTATGCTGACTACAAAGAAGGAGCCCTTTATGAGAAGAATATCTATTTTGGGCCTCAGTGTTTCCGAGCTGTAGTAGAGAAGAAGTACGGACCTAATCTTTCTGCCGCTGAATGCTCTGTTTTATTCCCTGCCCGTGATATTTTTAGATTAAAGTCCAGTTCTTGTGAATAAAGTGAGGGTGTAATATTTTATGACAGTATCAATATGCCATCACCACGGTGGGTTTGGGCCTTTAAAAAAAAGCCTTCATTGCTTTTGGCAAAGTGAGGAAATGTGGAGTAGTAGCCACAATGAAATAAAGAGCATGGAGACCCTTTTGTATCGAGTTTGACTTGATTCATTTAGAAGTGTTTGTGGACTCTCTCCCAAAGAACCGTGACTTTGTTGCACTGTTGACTGTGAGGCAAAGGTCTTGAGGGCAATATTAGCTCTTGATATTATCTTTAATTAAAGCACCAATCCCTCAGCCAAGTTGTCCAAACAGTCCTAAATAGGATCTGTAAATCAGACAAACATCCTCAATATTTGATAGGTCGAGAGTGTGCACTGTAGCCTCCAGATGGTTTGTGTTTCTTGAGCATTGCACGAGGGATGGTACAGGACAGCGATCTTCTGTTCCAGTGTGCCTCTTGACAGAAAATGTTCCTCCAAATCACATGCTGAGACTTTGGATTTCTGCCTGGGTCTTTCTCTCCCTGTTCTATTCTGTTTCATGTGTGTGTGTATGTGTGTGTGTGTGTGTGTGTGTGTGTGTGTGTGTGTGTGTGTCGGGGGCCAATATGAAGAGCCCTGTTCACTAGTGAAGAAGCGTTCCTTCTCTTTATTGTCAGTCAGTGTTGATTTAAATGAATAAGTCTATGACAGTGGTGGAAGAAGTGCTAAAATCATTTACTTAGGTAAAAGTACTACAATAAATGCAAAAATACTCCATATTTGCAGCAAATTGTACTCAAGTATTTGAAATAAAAGTGCAATTCATTGTGAAAAATGGTCCATTAGACTTTTAATAGTACTTTCAATTAGTACTTTTTTCCAGTAATTCATCAGTAATGAATTCTCCAGAATTACCAGTAGAAATGAAATGTTTTTCCAAATGTTTGAAGAATCTTCAGTCTCCATGTTTGAGCAGTTTGAATTAAATAATAACAACGCTAGAATAAAATATTAACACTTCTCAAGATATGAAACAGGAAATTGTTCACTTGTCTAATGAAGGTACTTTTCCCCAATTTTGGGGATTTTCTTGCTTTCAGGTCAATTGAAGGATTACATGCTCTTCCAAATGAAATAATGTCTAAATTGATTCAAGGCCAAGATTTCTAATAGACAGCCTAAATGTTTTACAAGTTAAAGTTAAAGGATTTAGTCTGCAAAATAACTACAGTTATGATATAAGTGTAGTGGAGTATATGCTACAATATTTCACTCTCAAACATGTGGAGTAGAAGTAGACTGTAGCACAAAATGGAAATTATCAAGTTAAATATGTACCCCAAAACTGTACTTGAGTACAGCACTTCAGTAAGTACTTAAATACTTTACATCTCTCCAAAGAGATTCTACAATTCTGCAAAGCTTTACATTGGGATACCCTGCGGGTTTGTTTATTTTATGTCATACGTCAAGAAAAGCATACAGTACATTGTGATTATAACTCATTTGTTTTCACATCAAACAAGTGTCCTATACTCAATAGTTGCATGTTCTTTTACAAGTGGAAAGATAACATTGCCTGGCAAAATAACAGTACTACACTAATCTTTTGTATAATAAGTTGAGAACCCAGTAAGATGAAAGGCAAAGGGAGGGAAAGAATGAGATGCTGAGTCCAACATGCCCTGCTTGATAAGCTAGTGGCCCGGCGCCAGAGTACTCCCCCCGAGTACACACAAACACCCCACCCAGTGGCCAGCCTGACCACCCCCACATCCCCCATAAGCACCAGCACTGCAGTGGCGTCTACAACTCACTATTCCTCTTCATTAGTGTCCCAGAACGAGATGCTTGTCATGTAATTAGCAGAGGAGGTTTTCTGAATGCCTGTGTAACACACACTCTCATTAGAGAAGTGAGAGAAGGCTGGAGTGAGAGGAGAGAGGTGGAGAGGCAGGCCCAGAAGGCACATAGAGAGTAATCAGTGAGACAGATGGGGAGAGAAAGAGAGAGGGAGAGAGAGGAGAGAAAGAGGGATAGAGAGAGAATGGGGTTTTAAAAAAAGTGTTGAGAGCAGCAAGAAAAAAACAAATTTCCATGATGAGGGATTAGATTTCTGACTCGAATGCAACCAACTGAGGACTTCAGCCATAACTACTTTGTCTGGACAATATTATAATAACGTACCCCACTCAACTGGTATTTCCATTAATGTTCATGAATTCTGGAAGAAGCATTTAGGCTCTACGTGGTGTTCAGTTTTTCTGCAAAGTCATCAATCTAAAATGTGATGACCACTGAATCAAGAATCATCTGCGATAAGAAGGATGGTTGGACTATTGATATTATGAACTTGAACTTTAATGCTCCAAGAAATTCAGAGCAAATTTCAAAGACATACTTGTCAACTTTCTGCGTCATGTACATACTCTCCAAACAATGCTGGAATGGCTCTCAGCTCCGTTCATCCTCATTTATGGGGCTCTTTCCACAGTAAGAGGCCATTCATACAAATTGGCATGATTTCGGTACAGATCTTCATCCTATGTGGGGAGTAATTCGCACCAAGCACACTGCCAGTCAATCTGTGTATTTCCCTTGTCACTTGTTCAGTCAGCAAGAAGCGTCATTAGCTCCTCTACATCGCTTTTGTGTTCACACTGATAACAACATCAGGGCCTCTAGTAGATCTGTCGGCTTCATTCACTTCATTCCAGTCTGTGATGTGATGCGTTTCAGGCCGGAGTGGAGGGCTTATCAGTGTGATGAGAGGGAAGAAGGAGCCGCTTGTCAGTGGATGGTTTGCACTAGAGTCTGTCTTGTGTCCTGAGTGTGGTCTCGCCTCCTGTCTCTTGTCTTTTGCCCAGCCAGCTCTTCATCCACCTTGACTCTCTCTGAGCACAATACTGTACCTGGGTAATTTTGATCTTAATATTAAATCAGCATCGAACCACAGAGAATTAGCAACTCACTCTGCAGTGCTACAGAGATTCATTGATTGACCTCATTGATTATCACTAACCCCCAAAATTAAAGATGTAGGCATTTTCAACAAACTAGCTGTGATTAGACAATTGTACATTACCTGAAAGACTCAGATATTCCTTTTAAGAACATATTGGAGACCGACAAGAGTTAAAGGAGGGTAAATGTTGGACTCACATCAATCAATGTAATCAGTGAAAATGCAATCACATGTGACACTAGAGGAAAAGTTGGGTTATCCTCATAGTAATTATAAGTCATTCATTTTGGATAAAAATGTCCATTGTATATTTTAGGGCAATGCACCCAGCAGTTAAAATATTTCAATCTGGACCAAGGTGTTGGACGCATGGACCAAGTGACGGACCATATGTAGTGCCTCTTAATGTTCATAAAATG
Organism: Lucifuga dentata; assembly: GCA_014773175.1. NCBI lineage: Eukaryota > Metazoa > Chordata > Actinopteri > Ophidiiformes > Bythitidae > Lucifuga > Lucifuga dentata. The sequence continues at coordinate 102,825 of VXCM01001533.1, read as the reverse complement.
GGTCCTAGGGCATGTCCAGGAAAATTTCTTCTTGTGTAGAACAATTTTGCACTTTGATTTCAACACTAGGTTGTATTTGTATTTGCATCATGCATTTTTTTTTTTTTTCATCACTTACCAGGGTCTGGATTGTAGAAGGAACATGCTAGCCCAGATGTACCTTTCCCTAACCACATTCTGCTTCTTGGGGATCCAAAGATGTCCCCAAACCTGAAAAGATATCTAATCCCTCCAGCATGTTCTGGGTCTGGCCCATGGAATACCTCCCAAGGAGGCATCAAGGAGACATCCTAATTAGATGTGTGAACCGCCTCAGCTGATTCCTTTCAGCATGATAGTAACACTGATCCATCGATTTGTTGCAGTGTTGTCTGTTCTTTGGCAAATGTTTTTTTTTTTGTTTTGTTTTTTTTTTGTTTTTTTTACCATTATCTTGCAAACACAGCAACATCCTTATTGTTCTCATGTCAGTTAACAGGTGAACATCAGTATCTTTCACTGCTTCACCCACATTTGACTGGTTTGAATGGTGAAGCCAAAAAGTAGCTGCCCATTTCTATCTTACTCATGGCAGCTAGATTATTTCATGTTGTACACAGCACAAGGTTAAACAGAAAAAGAGACCATTTCTAAATAGCTGACTACCCTTGACCTCATCCTAAGAATCTTTGATGTTGCACTCGCCTCTACCGTATTGTGTTTACTAAGTGAGAGGATCATGATAACTGAGTTTCTGGGGTTTTGATCAGGGTTTCCTCTCTTCCTTTTTCTCTTTTTTACACTGACATTCTCCCTCTCTCTCTCTCACTGTCTCACATGTAACCATGTAATCTCTGACCTATCACCACTGTCTGGCATGGTGCTGTTTCTACTTCCCCCACCCCCTCCACCCCCATCTCATACTCCTATTCCTATTTCCAATACACTCCCACCCATACTCCCACCTCTTGCTGTGCAGAACCAGGGTTATTTTTAGAGCACAGTTGATGGTTTAAGGATGTGAAGTCCATATTGTGCTGTGACTTTCTGTGAGGAAACAGGCTGTTTCTCTTTTTTGCCCCTAACATCCATTTCATTTCCTTTTCAAAAGCCCAGTCTCCAAAACCACCCCCTCTTCCACCAACACATTTACTTTGTATGTTTCTCCTGCACTACCCTTACCCTCTCAGCAGTGCATATCAGCAACCATCCCCTTCTCATCACCACCGCCAACATACTCTCACCTCCTTTCTCACACCTACACAACTCTCATTTTTTCAATCTTGTTCTCTTTGTCTCTCTTCGTTGTGGTGGTATCAGTTGTGGTGCCAGGGTGCATTTTTTCTTCTTCTTCTGCATGTAATCTTGACCTGTCATCAATCAAGACTGTGCACCCACACGGCTGTCTATCTGTACGGAAGATGCTTTCAATATGGCACCACATACTGTTCTGTTACCAAGCTTTACTTTACAAAATTTATGGATTTTGAATATCTGTGTGATGTTGGGAACATAGTAAAAACAACCAAGACTCAAAGGTTTCTGAAAGTATGTGCTCTGGGGTGTCCATCTCAATCATAAAAAGTTGCTGGTGACAAAATTTTGAAAGTTTGCACTGGCTGATAATTTTATGCACTTGGTTGTGAGTTTCTGGCTTAATGCTACAGAATTTTATGAAGTTGTTGGAAATTTTCAGGAAAATTAAATCCAAAATTATGATGGTTATTTTATTTGTGAAAGTAAATGGTGAAAGATTCAGGGGTATTAGAGGTAAACAAATATGCAATAGCAATGCAAAAGTTTGTACAGTTTGTGATCCAAAAGTAAACAAAAGAGTCACCCTATGACCAAAAATCTAAATACAGCATCAGAAGCTCATTCTCAAACTGACTGTCATGCTTTTAATTTAACAGCTAACAAGTAAGAACTAAATCTAAATTATATATTTTTTCTATTATTGAAGGTAACAGAGCAGTCATAAAACAGCCTCAAAGTTTCAGTTATAATGAGTTCATACGCATCAAAAAGGATTTCTGATCATTTGATGTATGATTAGAATGATTTTTCATCAAGACAAACTCTTGAATTATACATATGAATTTACCTCAAATATACACGTTAAAAAAACAAAAAAAACAGGATCTGCACAATAGACTTTAAAACCAGCAAGCTATTTTGTATACCTGAGCTTCTATAATTTATTGAGAAAGGTTTCAAATTTGAAGTCTGACATGACACAACGTAAAACATTTCACATTTGTTTCATAGCTCAACTGTGCCCTCTACCACTGGATGTCTGTACTGCAGATACAGAACATCTTAAACTGTCATTCATACTGTTGACATAACATGACACTGACCAGATCTAAATTCATGATTGACTTTTAATCATCTATGTGAAAATCTGAGTTTTATCTAAGAATTTTATCAGTTTGTGTCACTTTTACAGAAAAAAAACCAACTCTAAAGTTTTAAATGCAGGTTTCTGACATTTGAGCTGGGCACTGTCTTCTGTCAGATCGCAGGGAGAGAACTGGCATGGCCACCTACTGGCTTCTGTGGGTCTCACCAGCCATCTCAAATGGCCCTCACCATATGTTAACACTTTACTCCCCAAATACCCATGATGACAGCGTCGCTCTGTCTCTTTAAGACCCAGCATGGAATGCTGTGGTTTGCCAAGGCGTTTGGGGTAGTGCCCTCACCCACACATAAACACAACCCTAAAAGTGACTGTGACTTGCTCTCCTTTCCTCTCTGTCTACTCTCTTCCATCTCAGATGCTTTCTTAGCCTTGTCCTCCCTCATAAGGATGTTTCTTGTGTTTGTTGTGGCCTGTTTTCATTCTGATTCACACCGAAATGTTTTCAAATAATGCTGTGTGCTGCCCTCATTCTGGCTGGCGCTGTACCAGTGCATGGCAGCATATGTTTCCTGTTTCACACGTTTGTTTGTGCCACAGGCAAAAGGATTTTCTGTCTTTTGCCTCAATAACCCCACAGGGCTTGTTTCTGGAAGCTTCAAACGGTTCACAACAGGAAGCAAACAACTTATCTCACAGATGACAAGCTTTTGAAGTTGTATTTTTTTCATGTTTTCCCTGAGTGACAAAAAAAACAAAAAAACAAAAAAAACAAATAACAAAAAAGGCACTGTATCCTGACATTTAATACAAAATTAATTTAAAGGAATATTATAGAATATTGTTTGAAATCCCTTTAGAATATTATAATAATAATTCATTTGAACTATTGCACAAAAAATTCACTATTGCTGCATTTCAGTCAACAATATCCTTCCTGAATGTTCTTTGTTCAAAGTCCTTTAGTGAGCTGTCTCTACCTTGAGCATGAGAGCCCTCTAGTGGTGAGAGTTGACAACACATTTCCTATGAACAGGATCAATAGGCAAGTTGCCTTTATTAGATCCAGATTTGACCGTCTGAAGGCACAGATGAATGATTTTTGTAGTCTGGTGAACAGCCCACATCGAGTTCAGCCTGTCAGACATGTCTGAGGGGACGTGGGGGAGGAAAGAGAGACGCGGGCCTCAAAGTAAAAGCCTTGAGAATGCGGGACGGGGTAAAACCTAAACCTGAGAGCTCAGCCTGGGCTAGCAACCTTCCAGGGAACAACACTTTTCTTATTGAGCCAGCGGGCCAGACCCAAATGAGAGGTGACAGCATATTCATTTCACTCCGTATTTTTCTTTAAGGGCTTTTTAAAATGCTGCTGAATGATGAGCGGTGAGTGGATTTATAGTTCAGAAGATGATTTAGGTTTTCTAAATGGCACTGCTTTCCTCCTGCTTTTCCCACATTTCAGAGGCTTTATTCTAGCCTCACGTGCATGTAGGGATGACTCTCCCTCTGGCAACTTATAAACTGATTTACCGGTAACACAAGGTGATTACCTTGGTTTCCCGTACAAAGTCTGGACCTGAGGCTGGGTGTGTCCCCACTTACAGCTGAATTGACACCAAAAAAGTAAAACACTGGATTTCTCTAAACTCTTAGAGGGAAGGATGCTGGAAACTTAAAGGACAATACCGATGATTTTGCATGTTTGAGCCCAAATATATACAATCCATACCCATTACATTGGTTATACCTATTTCCCAAAATATACTACTTTAGTGGTAAATTTTAGAATTTTTTTTCTACCTTCCAGACTGCCATTGGTTTCAGTTCATTCCAGTACATGATTAAAATCAACTTGTGGAGACTCAAAATGTGCTTGAGATGCATAATCCATCACAGTGAACATGCTGTCTATTACGTTTTTTTGTCAAAGTTTATTTAACTGGTCCAACACTGAGCTGCACAGAAGACAACATATGTTTCCGCCAAGGTATATAGTGCCAGAAGACGGCATTTACAGAGAAAATAAAAACAGCTGTTCCTTCTAAATTTGGACGTGTTAGCAAGAGAAACATTGAATTTTGATTCTGAAAGTTCAGCAAGGGATTTGGCAAAATAACAAGAAAACTAAAATACAGTTTTATGTTTTGGAAATTGTTTGTCAGTATGTGATATGTGGGTAGTATTTTTTGGGCTTAGACATGTAAAATCACTGGTATTTTACAGGTCAGTGTCTATGACTATGAGACTATGTGCAGTCCATGTCTCTTCAGCATAGAAAATGCATCGTATTTTGTGGTGTTTTGAAACATAAAGCATCCATAGACACGCATAGGCACATAAGTAGACATTCACACACACACACACACACACACACACACACACA
>VXCM01001533.1:0-97948 GCA_014773175.1 Lucifuga dentata | reverse complement strand
CACACACACACACACACACACACACACACACACACACACACACACACACACACACACACACACACACACACACACACACACATTTCTTTTGATTAAATGCATACCAGAACATATTGTGTCCAATGACAACATGCATATCGTCTCGACACCACATGTAGTTCCCCAAACATCCATTCTCCTTCTCATTCTTAAGCTCTCACCCTGAAGCCAGAATACCAAGACTGAATGAATGAGGTCATATAGTGGACGTATCACTGGTTGCTCCGGACCTGATGAGTGGCAACACACTGGGAGGCGTTGGGTGGGTGTTAATTTATAGGGATGCTATTACCTTCATAAATGGTTCCCTCATAAAATGACTGCCTTGCTTTAATTTAATACTTCCCCTTGCTAATTATCACAACACGCACAAGTGGGCTGATGTGTGCGAGCTGTGTGGGCTCTTTTCAGTGGAGTTTTGATTAGTTTCTTTCACTTTTGTTACTAAAACTTCCAAACTCATAAGCTTTCCTGGGCATTTCAAGACAATTTTCTTGCATTCATAGAAGCACATGCAGACACTAACAAAAAAGTTATTTTTCTCAAGCATCATTACAGTTTTTTTCTAAGAGGGCACAGTTGTTAAGACCTCCCTCTCCTTCCATTAGACCTCTCTTTAAGCTTTCCAGCTTTAATTTGCTATATTAGAATTATACAAATATTAATCTAATGTCTACTCTGTCTTAAAGAATGCTACTTGCTGCTACACATCTGGCCATGACTGGCTGGAATCTTGCGTGAAAAGATTTGATATTCTGCCCTGCCTTCCCTGGTGCCCACATTTTCTCTCTCCCTGAGGAGCAAAAAAAAAAAAAAAAAAAAAAAGGAACCAATCTCCATCTCCAGATCATCTCTTGGTAGCCCCTTCAACTAAATAAATAACTCATTACAGTTCAGAGTAAGGAGCTTCATTTACTCTTGTTGATGTAATCACAGATGTCTGTACGGTGCCCACATCATCCCAAATACAAGTGTTTCTAGTCTAGTAGAATCCCAAGAGAGGGAGCTCTAAAATGTTAACGTACCAGTGAATAAAGACTGGCAGTGGGCTGCATATGGGAAATGTTTGGGCTTACCGCGGAGTGGCACTAAATCAACTTATTACCAACATGAGGAGATTTTGTTTGCATCAAATGTTAAACATGTACAAATGCAAATAATCATAAAAGACAACAGTCAGGACACACGCGACCCCACCTCAAAGTTACATCCATGGCAAAGTAGAAAAACAAGAAGTGCTGGATGGTGCAAAACCTGATGAAACAACCAGACCGAGAACTGCATTTGCCTCATTAAAAGACAGCTGAGTGGGTTTTGCCACAAAGGGCAAAGCAGTTAAGTGTAAGAAGGTTTAGACAGCCACAGCTCAACAACTATAAAAGTGATAACTGATGTGTGAGCTGTCCCACTGCAGTTTAACTCTCATCTGGCTTGTTACAGTGCAAGTTACAAGAGGTCACAATAATGGCAAATGATAACTGACCTGGATCATTTCTACACTAGTGCTTATTCAAGAGTAAATAAATAAATAAATAATTGGGGCTGTCAAAACTTGTCTCAGTGGTGCGATCAAATCATGCAACCTCTGTTTCCTCTTATTCTAAGTAAACTTCAAATTAATTAGAATTTAACTTAAAGGACCATACTGGTGATTTTGGATGTTTGACCAACCATCTTCCAAAGTACTACTAGTAATTTTTTCCTCCCTTCCAGACTGACATTGGTTTCAGTTAATTCTAGTACACTAGAAAAATCAACTTGTAGAAACTTGAAACATGCTTAAATAAGTAATCCATTACAAAAAAAAAAAATCTATAAAAATTTTTGTCAAATACTTAATTTAATTAGTCCAACACGGCATGGAAGTGAATTATTTCTCTGCCAGGGAAGGAATATAGTCCCAGGAGAAGACTGCTTTTACTCAAGAAAATTAAAATGACAGGGCCTTCTACAATTGTGCATAAGGTTTAGCTGGCAAAACATTGAATTTCAAGGTGGGCGTATCACCTGAACATTTCATTTTGAAAGATTAGGGGATTTGGAAAAGTAATTCCAAAAATAAAATATGGTTTCGTGTTTTGGAAAATGGTTGTCAGTAACGTAACGTGTATGTGGGTAATATTTAATGTGCTTGAACATGCAAAATCACCGGTATGGTCCTTTAACATCATGCGTTCAGTGTTGATGGCACAAAGAGGTTGCTGTGGTAGGAGTGTCGGTTAAATGGAGACACTTGATTTATTAGAATGAAGGGAGATGCTTAGTATTAGTATTAGTATTAATATATGAAGACAAACACTATTACTAAAGGACCATATATAATATATTTAATATACAGTATGTTTTCCATTTGTGATGGTTTTGGGAATATAGTTTCTGTTCAATGTGTTAGAAAACTTCTGCTGTATCCTGAGGAAGGCAACACAGCAGGCGCATGAATGCCATTTTTCAGTAAAGGATGTTAGGATTTCCGTCTATTGTTTCATGCTGGGAACACTATTATCAATGTTGTTGTTTTTAGTCATTGCATTAGGAAATGGTGTAACAAACAGAGGGGCTAGCCGGTGATGAAAGCCGACCATTTTACCAGATGACCTCTACATTATAAAAAAAATAAAAATAAAAATAATAATTAAAAAAAAAATTATACAAACTCTGTATTGTCTTAAACGTGTGTTTTTATAAGAAAATCAACCTGTTTCCTGACTTTCTAGTGGACAGGTCTGCTACAGTCTATGCAATTATCTTATCACCTCACATGTTAGACATTTAACTTTGCAAAATTATATGAAGCGTGACAACATCTCTTTTAGGATGAATGAACACGTGAATAGGCCTAAATCAGAGCAACAAATACAAAATAGTCATATTTGGTTGTATAATCTAAAGCAAAACGTTACAGGCGACTTTTCTGGTTGCCCTGCTTGAAATATAGTGACTTGATGAGGCTATAAAATGCCATGGCTGCATGGGCGACTTTCCTCACCCTGAATTGCCCCACATCCTTTGGGGAACTTTGGTCGATGAGGGCAATGTGAAGGAAATGAAGTTTGGGGTCAACGGTGCAGAAAAGACAAACCCACTGCAGAGGAACTGCTGTTGCTGGTGTATTCCTACGGGAACTGCCACTATTAGGACAATCCCAATATCTGCACCGCCTGATAGACGCTGTTGGTGATCGCGTATTAAATATTAAAGTAATGATTAGAAGTCGGGAATTTATATTTAAAGATAATTAAGTGAATTGAATCATTTATTCTGTAAAAAGTTAGCTTGTAAAATCCCAAGGTGTCTCTCTCAGAAATACTGTCTATAATTGGTAAAATGAACAGGTATCAAGTATGCTGCTGCTATAATAAACCCTAAATCTGCCTAAATCCACTATATCTACTATTTTATTCATAGAATTACAGGTTGAAGTGTTCTTACATCGATCTCTGGTCAGTTGCATCCATCCCTGGCATTCATAAATTTATAATAACAAGAATGAATAATGATGAATCAGTTATCAAGACAGCTACAACAAAAACAAAGAAGTAACTTTTTATGTTTTATCGCTTTTTCTTCAGCAAAGACTCTTAACAGATTTATGACGCTCCTTCTCTCTCTACTTTTCCCTTATTTCATGGTTCAGTGGCCTCACAAAGCAGCAAGGGGAGGTTTTCTCTCTGCTCATTGGTCGCGGCTTTTCCCATCTCAGTAACATTTCCATTCATACACCGGTGCTCCTTTTCGCCTCTTTACATATAACTCACTGTCATCGTCGGAAACAGCCGAGATAAGACGGGATTAATTATTTTAAATTGAAGGAGGAATAATTGAATCGAAAGATCAATCGATCGGCACAGTAACGACAGGTGAGTGAGAAAAAAAATCAACTAGACTTCCTTTTACCGACGTGCTGGTCAGGCAAATTTTGCAGCTTAAACTACGATTGTCTGCATGCAGACAGATAATAAATCATTTCCACTTGTTTTATTGCTGTGTGATTGATACAAACCACATAAAATCTCTGGATCGATCAAACAAGACTTGTAAGGAATCTGCGGTAAAAAAAAAAAAAAAAAAANTTTTTTTTTTTTTTTTTTTGGTCAGATCTTTATTTTATATATCAAAATGACTTTTGCACTTGCAAATACTGAAGTTTTGTGAGCTCAGTCTTTCGCGTCTTGGTTTAAGGGAAGTGTAGTCTTGTTATATGGTTAAAAAAAAATGGAACAAGTATTAGCTGAAATCAGTTGGCTCTCGGTTATGATGGATAACAGCAAGGTAAGATGCTTAAAATGTAACACTAGAGGGGTCCCGGCCCACGGGGCTGTCTCGGAGGAAGGTTCACGCCGTTATTCACCAGTCCTCCTCTGCCTAATTGGCTGCAGATGCGGAATCCTATGCTCTTTTTACCGCTTAGAAATTGGATGCATTGGGGAAACTTTATGAGGCGAGCCTATAGCGTTTGCCTGCAGGAGCCGAGAAGACCAAAAAAAAAAAAAAAAAAAAAAAANACCCCACCGTGCCACGTTCATATATATAGCCCCCCTTCCTTGGCTAATTCATCATGGTGCGAGGTGAGGTAGGAATAGGCAAAACACTTCAGCAGAAACGTGAAATTGCACCATTAAAATGAGAAACTGCAGTCCCCAATTAAAACCCCGATCTCATGGATGTATTTTTAACAATTTCAGTTTATGTTTATTTTCAATTCCGCACGTTAAGTATTGGCTTACAGCAAAGGTCACAATAATGTGTATTCACCTATATCCTGCTGGAAATGCACAGTCGGAAAAGGGTTGATGTTTGTATATTTTGAATCCTGCACACACGTTTCTGACCAGGAGGGAGAACACATCCCGCAGGCTTTACTTGTGATAATTCAGAGCTGAAACGATGCGTGATGTGAGCCAAAACAGAAGCCCATATACTGTACGTCCTTTTGCCAATATCCAAAGTCTTTCTAACATGTATTTGGAATGCAACGCCACTGCCTTCCTAATAATTGCACAGGGAGGGAAGGGCTAAAGACACCGTCCTCGGAGTGCCCTTTCACCCTAGACTTTGTAAGCTGCTCTTATTAAAGCGAAAAGTGTTTCAATATGTGGTAAGCTTTAGGGGAAAACGTGATGGGGGTTGGGATGGGGCCCTTTGCTTGCTGCTCCGCTCCTATTGGACGACTTGGAGTAACTCGTCCATGTTACCAGTAGGTTAGTGGTTTAATATCCATCATTTGGCGCTGTTAATCCAAGTGCAACAGCAATTAAATACATGGCTATAATACATGTGGGAGAAAAAAGAGTGTATATGGACGAATCAAGGTGTTAGCTGTGTAGTCACACCTATAGGAGGTTAATGAACCAACTTTGACCCTCCCCTTATTTTGGTGGAGGTGGTTAACCTGCTTGCCCTATATGGAAGTTAGTGAATGTTTGCCACACCATGTCCACAAAAGAAAGCCTTCTGAAAAATAAATGTAGAAATCCCATATTTTGGGTTACAAAAGCAACTTAACAATAATAATAACAATAATCATAATAATGATAATAATCATAATAATAGATTATAATAATAATAAATGTCTGTGCTCCCTCAGGGCCCATTGGACACTGAGCATCCTTGGGCGTGTCTGTGGAACAGACATGTTTCAAACTGTCCCTGACACGTCGTCTTACGTCAAGGTAAGACACCACCGTCTCTTCCATCAGGTAATGTTGGAGGGACAAACTGGGGTCCTTTCATGTTTTATAACTCTGGCTGACGAATGCGCATGTTTCAGTGTATCGCCCCATTTTGTCCAATAAGTCTAAACTACAAAAACGCTTAGCAAAGCATTACAGACAGAATAAATTCTCTCAATATAGTATATTTATTTAAAGGAATGAATCATTACATTTAGATGAGAGAATAAAGCAGAAGAGAAATAAAATAATGTCTTCTTCTTCTTCTTCTTCTTCTTCTTCTTCTTCTTCTTCTTCTTCCTTATTATTATTATTATTATTATTATATTTTAGAAATGTTAAAATTTTTTCATCATGACTTTTTGAGAGTTTTTTGCAGCATTTTTACAAATATGCCATGTTTATTATATTTACCTGGATATTTTTTTTCCTGTACCATATAAATGCCTCCATGTTCACACTGTGTAAAATGGCTTGTTGAAATGTGGCTGTTGTGGTTTATCTGGGGTGTCAAGATCGATTTAAGATCGATTAGATTTTTTTTCCCTAAAAGTCTGCTGTTATGGAGGTTATGGCTCGTTATCATGTTTGACGTCAAGCTCTCTCTCTCTCTCTCNCTCTCTCTCTCTCTCTCTCTCTCTCTCTCTCTCTCTCTCTCTGTGTGTGCGTGTGTGTGTGTGTGCGTGCGTGCACCGCAGTCTCGAGAATGTAAATAAAGCAAACATCCCACATCTGGTTTTCACATGTACAAACTGTATCGCGTCACGTATGGCGTAGCGTGAATACCTGCAACTGCTTCATATGAGACACTACGCCCACGAATTCTGTCTGTTTTATACAAAACCCCATGATATTATTGATTGATATCAATTATTGATGAAGGAATTTCAAAGTTCAAAGTCCAGGTGACTTTGGGTGACTGCATCCATCATATTAATCTGCTCAGAATGACTGCTGGGATTGTGCCTCGTTTAAACGCGCCATTGTGCCAAGACAAGCAATGGTAATATCTTCATAATCAAGGTATTTTTTTTTCCAAGGGCGAACTTGTTAATGTTTTGAAGACTTATTTCCCCTTTGAATAAAGGCTCTTTTCATACAGTCGCAGCGTTTGTGCCACTGCAGAGAGACTCGGCGTTTCAGAGCTGAGGACAATTCCTGATTTGTTTTGGAGAAACTTGAATAGCAAGGAATGTTTTAGGAGAAAATATGCTTTGAAACGAGTCTTTCTGCTCTTCGAGTAAGATGGTCAACGAGGGAAAAAAGAAGTCAGTGAGATTGAGGTGTTTTTTTTTTTGTTTTTTTTTTAGGTAAACTTTCATTTTCAAGTTATCTGCATATTCACATAATGTAATCTGTGGGAATTATGACTTTCTGTGGAACTGCAAACTATAACTCTCATTTTTCTGATTCGAATAACGTTATTTTTATGATCGGATTCGTTTTTTTTTTTTGTTTGTTTTTTGTTTTTGCGTGCAACTTCGAACGCTGCCTCACACACATTCAGGGTGATATTGGTGAAAATGTGGAACGCCTAAATACAAAGTTTAAAAAGAAATATTCTTTATTCAAGCAACTCCAGGGCCTAGCATTTGGTTTTGTTTGGTTAAGGCCAGGCGAGACTGCAACACTCCAATAAAAATAAATCTCAAATTAATTATGGCCTGGAGCTAGGGGCCAGACAGTTCGTGCTTATATGTGCAGCAGACTTCACTTTTTGCCCTCAGTATTTTGACTCGGTCTGTCTTTCTGCCCGTGAGGAGAAATGATCAGACCACAAATCTACAGTCTAATGAACAACAATTTAACACGGAGATCTATTTTTTTGTATTCTTTTTTTTTTTTTTTTTTTTTTTTTTGTGAGAATGACACTGTGCCACAACAGCCAATACCACTCCAGGAATGATCAAGTGAAGGAGTGAAAGCACCATGCTGTTTTTTTTTCAGCTGGGGAAGATTAGAAGTAATTTAATTCAATGTCCACACTGAGTTGTATGGTTTCATATTTCCACGTATCTCTCTCTGCATAACTGTTTTAGGATGTTTTCTAAAAACAAGTGCAAGTATCTTGGCATGAAGCACGATCCACTCAGCACAATATGAAGGAAACTTGAAGGGAATTTATCTCTCTCTTTGAACAAATTGTTTCCACTTGTTAAGCCTATATGAAAATTTAATTTAAGACTATTGTTTCCAGTGGTATGACTCCAGTAAAATTCTTTCTGCCATAAATTTTGATGGCTATAGACTCTCATATAAGCTCAACAAGAAAAAATGGGACCACCAATTGTAAGCCAGCTGAACATAAACTCAGCATCGTGTCCGCCCACCTTTGGCTTTTTGCCCCAGCAGAGAGACAGAGGAGCTACTGGATCATGGTGTAAGGAAGAAATGTCTGGCTGTCTAGCTCCAGCGTCAAGCCAGATGTTCTGTGGTTCGCTGTGTAAACCAACTTGCATCTGTTTATTGGCCTTCCAAAATGTTTGTTACCACTGTATTCATTATGGTCATGGCAGGTCTTGGACCCCCAAGTCCTGCTAATAAGCTTCATGCCTGTCATGGTCAAGGATGCAGGTATTTACTGTAAATTCAGAGAGGGGATGGTGTGCAATATCCAAGTCATGTATGGTCAAGATAATGCCAGAATAGAAAGTAAGACTTCTTGTGAAAATAAAGGATCTGTGTCACTCAAATAGCATACCTGATCATTTGCAGCCGTATTTCATATGCAAAATTGTTTTTAGTTAATATAAACAGTTATGGCTTTTGGCCTCTTCATTTTAGCAGTTAAACTTTTATGAAGGCATAAATCCAGAGGAGCACATCAGATTATCCAACTGACAGGGACGTTGTATTTTGAGGCAAAAATGTTTGCATTAGTGGTTGTGAAGCCCTTGAGGTCATGGTTTAAGCACCTCTTTAATTTGCCACTTCATCACTGCTCTTCTACAATAAAAGGAGTGTATGAAAACCTCAGAGGCTGGAATGCAGAATAACAAAAAACGAACCAACCCAGTCACCGAAGAGTTAAACAAGGTGTCTCCCTTAATTACACGAATCTGAACTGGCCTCAGGCAGGAGAAGCCTTGACCCTTAGCAGGATCCAGATGTGGTGGTCCCATGGGGGGCCCTCTGCCCCACCAGACCCCCAAGTGGAGAGCAGACAGGCCGGCCCTGCTGTCAGTCGTTGCGGCGCAGTCTCTGTTTGGCCACTGAGGCCGCTCCCCGAGGCAAAACCCTACACTGTAAAAAATATCCACAATGAGCAAGCATTGCAAATCTCGTTTTACTTATGCATTTTTGAAAAACCCACCAACAACACGAGAGACATCCACTTTACTCAAGACAAAAACTACTCGTGTTAAAGGGTGTCTTCTATCATTTCTTGAGCATGAAATGATTCGTAGTTGTCAAGGTTATAGCGAAGCTTATTTCTACAAAATCCCTCCAGCAAATGAAACTGCATTTGACAAAAGTGAAACTGTGCCAATCCGCTAAATTTTTTGTATATTTTAAAACAGAATCAAATTTAAAGCCTGAAGTAATACTCTTTTGAAAATGGATTTTTTTTTTTTTTTTTTTTTTTTTTGCAGTGTTATTGGTCTGGTCACGTTCAGAGCTGGCTCCACGTCTAGCATCTGTGCTAAAATTATGCTTGAATTGATGAGGGCAATTTAGTGGGGTAGACGAAAAAAAAAAAAACCTACATGGGGGTGGGGACAAGGGGATTTTTTTTTTTAAATTGCCTCAGTCCAAAAAGAAACACTGATTAACAATATCAACAACAACAACAGCAACAACAACAACAACAACAACAACAACAATAATAATAATAATAATAATAATAATAATAATAATAATAATAATAATAACAATATACATTTGCATATGAAAAGTCCTTTCTCGCTGACACATGCTGCATTTCTTCATCCATTCAGAATTGTGCGGAGCAGCAGACGCACACGTGTAAAGCAGACCCTCAGACTCTAGCGCGGTCAGGAGCTGAATGCTTGGATTTTTATTAATGGTGTCTCAGGAAAACTTCACAGAGGTTTGGAAGGCAGTAATAAAAGACAAGGTTGCAACAAATCCTTCCATAGGTATTCAGGTTTTCAGCTTTCCCTCCTTTGATTTAGAGCTCCATCATCAGCACGTTTGAGGAAAACATATGTCTACTTTGAAAGTGAAACTTTATTCAATACATCAATTCCACTGCGAAAAAAAATGGAATATACAATATGAGGAAAATAGAGTGATTTAAAGAAGGATGGAGGCATGGCCAGATGCAAGGCTGCTGTGTAGGCGTGAACCAAACGCGCTCTAAACATGGATCACATAACTTAAGAATCCTCCGACAGTCAGCCTCTCTGCATTACTTCTTACACAGCCTCAATTAACTTTACGCAGAACTAATTCATAAATCACACCAACTGGCAAACGCCTTCCACACCAGCTGTTATATGAAAGCATATCACACAACAATATTCTGTAGCAAGTCACACAGCAATGGCTCTGCGCGGCGCAGGCAGCCATCCTGTAAATATTTCCGAGGAGAAAAACATAACAGCGGAGCTAACAGTCAATTGTTTTCCCTGCTTATCTCTCTGGGACAGTATCCTGCTTTTTTGAAGGCAGGGCTTTCGGTGACACACAGCTTCCTTCTCCAACAGCGGTGACTTCACTTCCCAAATTTAGAGGAAAGAAAAAACCCAATCCGGTAAAAGTGTCTCTTTCTCTCTGCCACATACCGGGGGCTGGAATTAATTCAGGAGCGTGTCATGTTTGGGATATTGTCGGGGTCCGCTGAAAATTGCGCAAAATGGACGGAACTATTAAGGTAAGGGTGGAGATCGGGGTGTATGAGTTTGTGGGAGATTGCTTTTTTCGCAGTTGCGCCTCCTTTTTTTTTTAAGCAATGGGCTGAAATGCCCCTCTGTGTCGGTCTGTGAGCTGGGACCTCCAATCTGACGACGATGTGCGGCTTTTTTCTCTTGGTCTGAGAGCGGTAACCAGATTTCCTTCTTTTTTCCCCTTCTTTCTGTCTTTCGAAGTATCCGTCTTCCTTTCGCGATAAACTGCCTGTTTGTGAGGACACGTTACGGGTTTGGATTCAAGACGAAATTAGACTCCCGCTTTGAGTTTTTGGAGACCGAGCGCACAATTACGCACGTCTGGAAAGGCACAAAGGAGTGGCGGTTTAGGTCAGACAACACTATGTAGACTGTACTATAATCTAAACTCTGTATAAGTAATCAGTGATCTCGGCGATTCGGTTTGGTTTGGGTTTCGGGAAATGAGCAATAGTAATGGCTGGATGTGCTGCTGGATACGATGTGTCGAGCTGCGCAACAGTGGTGTGGCACATCGCCCGGCTGAGTCCGAAGATCCTGTCGTGGGGCAGAAACGGTGATGGTTTGGCATTTAAAAAAGAAATATCTCTGTTTCTGCGTGTGTTGGTTATTGTAACTGCTCTCACACTATTTCTCGGACAGGCAGTTTAGTCAAAATGTAAGGAAAAGTGTCATTTGGTAACTACAGAATGTAACTGCATCTTTTGCAACACTTAAAACCACAACCTTCACCGTAATACCTTCGCTTGCTCCTTGCACAATCATTTTGAAACGCTATGTTGGTAGTCCGGAGCGCTGGTCTACATTACCATTGGCTTCTGGCCCCCCGACAGTCAAATTCCAGATGCATTATGGCTGCAGCCACCAGATGTTGGGTGGCAAGTCCCTATCAGTTCATTCTGCGATGCGTTCAGCTTAACAAGTGTAAGCCGACAAGAATGCACCGTCTGCATTTGGAGCTCTCTTTCCTGAAAAACGATGGGATTTGTTTTCTTTTGGAAATTCAAAGTGGTGGGTTTGTGGCGGCTGGGTGTGGTGTGAGTTTTGGAAGAGTGTAAACGTTGGTCAGACAAAAATGTCAGGCTGTGCAGGGCTGCCACTTCCACCCCATCATCCATCTGTCACACCAGCGGGATTGTTTGGATGAGTGTGTAAGGGATGGATGCAGGCTGCAACAGGACACGGATGTCTCAGGTTCAGTGTTTGTAACAAAAGCGAGACGTTGTGACAATTAGTGCGATCATAATCGAATTCTTGGGCATAAATGAGTGGCTGCTGGCTGCGTTCATTCTCACTGAAATCAAAGGAAGGGCTCTCTAGCCATGAGAGCTTCCTGTTCTACACAATCTTTTCCTGACAGGTTTCCCTTTCCTCTTTAAACAAAAGACAGGAATGCCCCCCTCCCNCCCCCCCATGCCCCCCGGAGTGGCTCCTGCTAGATGGCTGTGTGTGAACGCCAAACAGACACACGTGTAGTCTGGATGTGGAGCTATTTCATACATCCACTCTGCTCCAGACGCGTCATGACGCATTTGGGGAGATGGACGGGGCTGATGTAAACAGAACAGAGGCTCCCAGCAGGTGTCACACTCACGCAATGCTGATGCTTGAAGCCTGAACTGCTCAGCTATAAGTCATTTGATGTTTTTTTTCTTTTTCTTTTTTTTTTTTTTAGCTCTGCAGAAAGAGTTAAAATACAATCCAAAAGCCAAATAAAATCTGTAATGATATAGAAAGTTTTAGATTTTTTTTAAGAAATTGAGCAGATGTTGTTGGAACATATTGCTTTCAAGACATTTATCTATATTGGCACTGTGTGTGTGTGTGTGTGTGTGTGTGTGTGTGTGTGTGTGTGTGTGTGTGTGTGTGTTCCTTGCAGATACTGGAAAGAAAACATACCAAATTGTCACTGATCTGTTGTTCGTAGCCCTTCTTTTTGTGATAGTGTTGAGGCCTATTTTTAAATCTGCAATCTTGATAGGCATACACCACTTGCCAATCATGGTTTGCAGAGGCTGATATGTCACTGTAAATATAATGTGTAACAGTCACAATATAGTTGGATCAGCTCTTATCAGGTTGCAGTGAGACATTCGCTCATTTTTACACACTTTATCATCCACAGACTGGCTGGCGTGCTGTGCTCAGATAGCAAGTACTGCTGCCAGTATCCAAGTTATGATGCTTCCCTGATGAAGCCACTGGAAAATATATTTAATTCTGGTGAGATGCATGTTGCTCTGTTCATGATACATGACGTAGATTTCTTTATTCCAAACTACAGTATGTGTCAACAAACCTATGCAATTTTTTTTTTTTTTTTTTTTTTTTTGTTTTTTGGAGTGTCTGATGAAAAAACTTATTTAAAAGCACCTCTGGTAAAGCAGTATTTTTGACAATACACAAGTTTAATATCAAATATCAAATCTCAGATTTATCAGAGTTTTGGATGTATTTGTCTGTTGAAGACTCATCCTGTAGATGGTTAACTGCCTTCAACACATTATTAAGAATACCAGTGCATTTTATTCAAAGGGTTGATGTTAAGAAACATTATAGATTCACAAAATACATGTAAAACTTATGTTTAGCTATGACAAGTATTTTGTAGTTATCAAAGTTAGCACAAAAGGTAAAATAATGTATCACTGTAAATAAAGCTGGTATTGTGGGTCTAGAGGGCGCTGTGGTGCAAAAACAGTAGCTTTCACCCCCTGCAAAGGTCACTATGACTCCAAATGTTAAATAGCACAGAGCAAAGGTTGAATCTCTCATTTATAGATCTGATTTTATGTCAGTTATCAGTAATGCTTTCAAATATCAATTTCTATGACTTCAGATTAAGGAATTAGATGGAAAAAGCTGCTTCCACACAACATGATCTGACTTCCATCTTCACAGACCTTCTGTTTGAGCCTAAAAGTTTCTGTATAATGAAGTGCATTGTCCATATCCCACTGTGGAGAAGCTGCTGTTTTCTGTCTTTATGTATTATATTTGCATAACGTCTACAAAGTTTTTACTCCCCTAAGCAGTGGGCATCTTTGTTTTTACAATACAAAATAAAAATCCCTAATTAATTGGCTGATAATCAATATTGGGACATTTCCAAGGAATGTTATATTATTTTGACAGACAAATAGGATTATTTACATCAACATGGAAATAATCCCATTTGTCTGCTACTGGTCGAGAATCATGTTAATCAAATTAGCATTAAATTATTTCCCGACACAGGAATGTATTCATTTTGTTTCAATTCATAATTTTAGAGCATCTCCCTATCCAAAGACCCTGTTGTCTTTTTAAACTCATTTCTTGGTTAATCTCATTCTCACACACAATAAACTTGAACACTGAAACTGTCACGTGAAAACTCCTGTCACTTGTGTGGTTCTGTACTATTAAAGATATGGGATTGTGTAATGTTTAACTGCTCAAGAATAGAATTATAACAGACACCAGAGTTTTGTCTAAAATTTATTTTCAGAGAAAATATCTCCAGTTGTAGCAGTTAAAACGTTTTACAACAATTTGAAAAAGTGATATCTTAGAATGCAGACTTGCTAAATTACACTTGGAATGAAATGTTTTAGAATGGAATGGTACTGAAGTTTGTTGAGATCCTGAGGATTTTTGCTTTCATAAAAGTAATATTTTAGAGAATGCAGCCAGATACTATTTGGAAATATTGATTGATGAATATCAAATAGCATTTTCCCCTTGAAGCAGATATGTGGCATTTTGGAATAAAATGTCCTCAGGGATTAGACACGTCTTGGTCTAAGCTTGTGCCATCAGATCCTATCAGATCCAGATGTGCATCAGGCCTGAGTCTAATCCTCCAAAGAGGCCTGTGGCTCTAATGATTTCATTTGAAATTTAGACATTGTTTTTATATTATATGATAGTATTAAACTCTGGTGATGGAGCAATATGATGATGGCTAAGTCATCAAGTTTTTCTAATATTACAGCTTTTCAGGCCATTAAAAGCTGAAAAGTTTTTTTTTAATGGACAGCTCAGGAAAGGTGACATTTCCTAATTGAGATTGGTATATTAAATTCTCATCTATGAATGTGTAACCCATCTTTACTTTGGAAAAATGAGATGAGTAGTACGTTGAAATGTATAATATCTTGGCCAGCCCTACGTTTCTGCGTTTGTTTTCTTTAATAAACTTACATTGTTCTAGCTAAGCTGCAGCAGAGGAGTCAATGTAGCCATGTCCCCGCCCCCCCCCACTTTGAGTCTTTAGCTCAAAAGTGCCCCCCCACGTTGAGTCTTTAGTTATGGAAGGAAACTCATGGTTTTGACAAGGCAGCTGCATCAGTGACCGAAAGAGGATTTTCAAGTCCGACATAGGAAAGACGATCGTGATGATGAGCAAAAAAAAAAAAAAAAAAAAAAAAAAAAAGACCAAAAAGAAAACTTATGCAACCAGGAATGTGAATAAGTTTGGCTACGATAGTTTATTCATCTCATTATATGTACATAAATGTGAAAACCCTGCTGTATGTTTTGGCTGATAATGTTAACAAACCAAAGTACATGTAGATCTTTGTCATACCCTGCTGTGGACATGATTGAAGTAATTCTAAAATCAACAGGAAGCTATCGGCTGTGTACACAAACTACTTAGGATGCCAGATTGTGATATGACACGTAACTGCACGTAATTGCTATAAACAAAAATACACAAGAGATTAAAGTTTTGAGATGAAGTTTTGGGTGACTGATTGGGATTTTGCCCTCCTCATATACACACATTTCTAAATCTTAAAGGACCATGCCGGCAATTGTGCATGATTGTACAACTCGCATGTGTTACATTACTGATTGTATTTCACTGTATTTTAGTTTTCCTGCTGTTTTTTTTTTTTTTTNTTTTTTTTTTTTTTTTCAAATCTACTAGTCTTTCAAAACCAAATGTTCAGGTGATACAACTACCTTAAAATTCAATGTTTTGCCTTCTATCATTTATGCACAGTTGTGGACAGCAAGGTTGTTTTAATTTCTCTGTAAAAGCCATCTTCTCCTGGGTCTATATTTCCTGGTGTAGACATACATTCTCTGCCATTCAGCTCCATTTTGGATCATTTAAATAAAGTTACTTTGACAAACTTGCATGGTCGCTGGCATGGTCCTTTAAATGCCTAATGTTGTGTAGAGAAAGACATACCAAGCCTTTTCTCCTTCTACCTACAGGAGGCGCTATCAGTCGTGAGTGAAGACCAGTCTTTATTTGAGCCTCCGTACGCTGCTGCTGCCCCCCTCGCCAAGACAGACATGACTGCATCTGGCACGCAGGATTATGGCCAGACCCACAAAATCAACCCATTACCCCCACAACAAGAGTGGATCAACCAGCCTGTCCGGGTCAACGTCAAGAGAGAATATGAGCACNACCCCCACAACAAGAGTGGATCAACCAGCCTGTCCGGGTCAACGTCAAGAGAGAATATGAGCACATGAATGGATCCAGGTATGACACGTCTTGCCACATCCCTATATCAGCATGGCATAAATGAGATAAATGATATATTAGGTTTTTTTTTAAAGCATTTTAGACTGTAATGTATATAATCTTCAGATCACATACTGTTCCAAAGTCAGTGATTGAAAAGAAAAACCAAAAACACACAATTTGTCTAAGAGCATTTTTACAATTTCCTTGTGTGTGTGTGTGTTTATGTACCAGGGAGTCTCCAGTGGACTGCAGCGTGGCTAAATGTAATAAGCTGGTGGGGGGTAACGACACATCTCAGATGAACTATGGAAACTACATGGATGAGAAGAATGCTCCTCCACCCAACATGACCACCAATGAGAGAAGAGTCATTGTGCCTGCAGGTATGGCTCCATATTCAGTGTTAACATGGAATGGATAACACAGAATGTGTCTTTTGCACAGGTGCAAATTGTTCTAGGTGTTTTTCCTGTATTGCTGTTGTGTTTTCAGACAGAATCACTGCTCTGTTTTTGGTATAATTTTGCCAGTGCTGTAAAATGTTTTATGAGTCCCATTTTTACTTAGCTGGTTCATGGGTTAAAGCATTGTTCCAGTGTTTTACGTCACTCGTGGGAGCACAACTGAATGTGCTCAGCCAGAGATGTCTGTTTGTTTGCCAGGTCTATATATTTCTCCACTAATTTCACAAATTTGAACTTTCGGTATGTGAGATAATACAGGTCAAGCAAGTGCAGCAAAAGCCTGTTGAAAAGTAATTTTAATGTGTAAGTTAATTATGCTCTTATGCCTAAGCCGGAGAGCCAGATAAAATGACTATATTCTCCCAAAAATGAGCACATGTAGTTCATTTAATTAAAATCAAATGGAGACTTGGGGGAATTTTCCATTTTAAAGGCTACTCCAAAGCTGGTGCGAAAGGCTACTTGTCCATTAACCTAATAGGAACGCCACATGTATGCTGCTCCTTAACCACTAGTGGTCAGCTTAGTATTTGCTTACTTGATTAGCTGTGCAGAATATTGCAAATATGTTTGCTTGCTTAGCCTACTTAGTTGCATACAGCTTTGCCACATAGGACAATACGAGAAAGTACCATAAAATTTGGATAAGCACATTAAACGATTTGAATATGGAATAAAAAGTGTTACCTGACTGAATCTGAGCCATTTATTCCTAATTCACTTAAAACAAGAGAGAGAGTTTTTGCTGCTACTGATGCAAAAATTTCCAATGTATTAATTTCCTTTTCCTGAGCGAGACTCTGAATACTCTTTTCCCTGCTGCCTACAAGACCCAAATATTGCAGCAACTAAAACTCCCTCTCCCTTCTTTCTCCTTGTCTCTCTTCTTCCAGACCCATCATTGTGGTCCCAGGACCATGTACGTCAGTGGTTAGAGTGGGCCATCAAAGAATACGGCCTTTTAGAGATCGACACCGCCATGTTTCAGAATACAGATGGCAAAGAGCTGTGCAAGATGAGCAAGGACGACTTTCTCCGGCTCACCACCATGTACAATGCTGAAGTTCTTCTCTCTCATCTCAATTACCTCAGGGAAAGTAAGTATGATCTCTGAAAATGGAGTGTAAGGAAAATTGTGAATTAGTCATTGGATCATTGGAAGAGACACTGGAATCCAACAAGTGTTGATACAAAAATGACAGAAACATCCAGTAATTGTGGGAACATTTACTGGATGAAAACTGTGGCTATAATGAAGATATTCAGAAAACAGATATAATGAAGATATTCAGATTGCAGAAAACTATGGATGTAATGAAGATATTCAGACTCTGGTGTTTTAATTCAATTAATGGTTTGACAGTAACCTACAGGAAGTGCTGGATAGACAGTATGTGACTATAATGCAATTTAAGGCTTGCATTGCTGTTTTGGCATATACGTTTTCCAAAGAAATACATTTAAAACCAAATTCAGTCAAGACTTAAACCCCCTTTTCACATCGTATTACTGTAATTTTGGACACATAGTGAGAGTGAACCAGGGCACACAAAAAAAAAATGTGACAGCTTTCTTGTCACCACACTATATTCATATTACCATCCATAAACAATGTAATTGCTTTTACTGGAAACTCATTTCTCCATAATGGCTACCCAATCTTTAACAGAGCTGTGGAAACCAAAAGAGTTTCTTCCCCCCCTCCAGATAACCATCGACTCTCTCCTCCACACTTTGCAATCCACAGAAAGATGAAGCCCAGGTGCATTGCCTCAGGAGTCATGCTAGGCTCGTGTGTTCAGCTCAGCAAAGAAAGTTGATCTGCAATTTGCAATGGAGGCAAATAAATTTGAGCCTCTTACCTTTGAAGCGGTTCCCTATTCAACCCTGCTTCATATGTTCTGGCGAGTGAAACAAAGCCAGAAACAAAAACTACTCACAAAGACTTTATAAAGCGCCTCTAAATTACAACCAATGCCTTTATTTATGGTTAATATACTATTATTTTTTTCAATGCTTTACAAATCAGCACCAAACCATTTACGCCAAAACCATAACAACTTTCAGGTCACCTGATTTTGGAAAGCCCCCGTGGTTGAGGTATTTCTTCCTCACTTTCTCAGAAGTCATCATGTCTGCTGGTATAAATGTTAATATACCATTTATAAAGCGTTCTTTTACTGCAATAATCTGTCAGATCTGCTGTTATAAATCTTAAATTACTGATAAATTAGTGTGGATTGGAATGCTCTGCAGCCCTTTTTCCAGAAGGTAAGAACTGCAACATCAAAGTTATACTGGATGAGGATGTGCACCAGCCAAAGGGATCCAAGCTTCTCCTTTTTTAAATGGATTATTAATGATCCATAAGGCATTAATAACAATTAATAAATAAAGGCATTAGTTACACCTTCTAAACCCTCTCTAAATGATGCATTATTAAAAAGTAAATTTTATGTAGTAAATTTAATACAAAACTGTGATGAGGAAAAGTAACAGCATGATTACACAGTGAAATATAATTTAGAAAACAACTGCATCCATTGTTTCATCTAAAAATAAGCAGATCATGAGTAAAAGTTCTTCACTTAGTTGAACTTACAGCGATTAGTTTGTTCCATCATCTGACAGTTTACTGTCACATCTGTATTTTCACCGTGAGCGAGGGTTCTGCTGTGGCTGCAGAATATCATGACAACAAGTTGGGTGGAGTGAGTGATGGTTCGCCTAAATTTAACATTGCTCCCAAAAATTGCGATGGGCCTTGGTGTGATGTAATGGGAACTGTATTTTGTGGGTGTCAACAGTTTTCTCTGTGCGTGGCGTCTGGGCAGAGAGGGACGCTTGTCATGAGTATAACAGCCTCATTGTGCAACACGGCAGCGGGTGGATCTGTCTAACCGCCACTGGGCACACTCGGCAGAGCCGTTTTCATTATGGCCACATGGCTGCGGGACTTAGCCGCAGCTTAGGCGTGCTGCACCGCGACTTTGCCCGTTGCTCTCCTTTTTTTTTTGATTTAGACCTTGTGTGTTTTGGAGACAGAAGAGATGTCTCGGGAATCCTCTCCACTTGCCAGCTGAAATTGCTTTGGATCCATTCCCGACAATCAAAAAGATGAATGCTCCTTGTCCCGTGTCTGGACTGACTGGCCGGTTTCGGGCTGCTCTTTGAGAAGCAAGCAGTGTGTGTTATTGACACTGAGAGCCTGGGGGCAAGAGAAACCATGTTAGTAAATGAATGTCTAAGGAAGATAGAGGAGTTGGAGGAGGAGAGTCAAGGCTTTCTGCCCACCCTGCGGGGCTGATGATTTGGAAACTAAAGCCATTCTTTCTTCTCCCCCTGCAGCACAAACAAACACAATCATAGACGAGGACTAACCCCATCCAGAAAAGAGACCTCTGGCTTCACTCACGAGAGCTGGAGCTGAGCCCAGCTTCCAGAATACAGAAAAAGAGAGAAGGAGAGAGTGAAAGAGAGGAGATTGAGAGAGAGGGGGAAAGGCCGAGCCAAGCTGTGGAAGTATTAGTGATTACGGTCATGTGATGTCTTCCTCCAATCCCATTCACTTCCCCATGCCTTTAATATATATGGTCCAATCATTTCTTACACATCTGTATGCATCATGTGCAATTGGGTCTGTTTAATGAAAGTCTGATTAACATTCCTCAGAGTCATTAAGCCCTGTATGTATACTCGGCATGGGCAGGGACACAATTCCCCACCCTACAGCCATACCATAACAAAACATTCCTGCCACGTCATGTGCAGAAATATCACTCAGACACCCACACTGGTCCAACCGCGGGCACAATCTCAACATCTGTCTGCCTAGCCAGCTGCTTGCAGTAACAAGGGTAGTTGCCTGTGCATTATTTTGGCCTCATTGTTGGTCACTTATCCAGATTTTTATAAGTGATGGCCGCCCGCACCCCAATGTGCTTTCAATTTGGGGCGCAATTTGAGAATTTGTTCAAATTAGTCTGTCAGGGAGGGACCGCGGACTGTTTGCTTTATCGCACCCATGTAGGTCGGTTTGATACCACATGTGCTGGAAACGGAGCAGAGCGAAAACCTCAGACAACGAGAGACTGTGTCGTCCAAAACACAGAGATGCAAGATGAGAGAAGGCGAGACGGTTGGAGAAAAGATTGAAATGGAAGGAGGGGAGTGAGGAGGGAAGACCAGAGAACTGACACCAACTCTACAGTCAAAGAAAAGTGTAGAACAGCAGAAATAAGATGAAGAAAGATATCATTGCAAGAGACATTTTTCAGTAGTAAACTGACAACAAGGCAGGAGGGAGTCGGCAAGAGAGAAATTAAAGAAAGCGAGTGTGAGACAGATGAAAAAAAAAGGCAATAGAATTATTTTTTGAAGTGTGTGGAAACAGTCCGAGGTGGTCATGATTGAATGCCGTTGGAGAATCGCAATAGTTCTGTTTCCCAGCTGTCGCCTTTGCTCGTGTGTCTGGATGGATTTACAGCGAGGGAGTTGAGAGAGAGAGAGAGAGTGATAAGTCTGGGCTCCTGCACTTCACTACTGCTCGTTCCAGAATGGGGGGACATTCTCGAGTCCTCAATAGTTTATACAGACCATAAACATCTGGGCTTGAAGGCTGAGTAGGGGAAAAAGGAGGTCTGGAGAGCTCTCTCTCTCACTCTCTCTCCTCTTTCTCCCTTCACAACATTTTTATGGAGCTCCCCTTGCATAAGTTCTTTCTACTGGCAGATTATCACTGGTGCAGAGGGGCTCAACAGCCTGGCTCTGTGCCCTGGACTGTTAGCTGTTTGGCGTTAGCTACCATTACTGAGCAGTCTGGGACTGCTCACTTGACTGTTAAGGTTCAGCCACTTAGCACTACAGGCATTTATGCACATGCCATTGTAGCATGACTGGAAGTGGACAATAAGGATTTGTCATTTAGATAATCACCAAGATGATCCAACTGTGATCGGTTGTAGTCACACAGATTATGGCCCTGATCCTAACACAACTAACAACATTTTAATTAATTTAATCCAAATTCAAATTACTATATTGGTATTAAAGGAAAAAGTAATGTTTATTATGCTATGCATAAAAAAAACCCCAAGCTGATATCAATATATTAAACAAAATTAAAATTGGTTTGATCAACCATGCAAAGTGTTTTTTTTTGTTTGTTTGTTTGTTTTTTTGACCATTGTATTTAAGAAACATTATGATGTGTTTAGTGTTAATATGTTGAACAAAAAAATGCACTGGCCACACTTATTTTACTTCTAGACTGGAAAGTGATAATGTTTCAGTGAATTTCTTAATATAAACTAAACTGCCATTATATGAAAAGAATACTGTTAACCAGTTACCATTTCCTCCAGACAACTGCACAATAAAAGTTTTCCAATAAAGGGAATTGATGAAGGCTTTTATTTTGAAGCAGCAAAAGGAAATTGTCGCTGTTTAATCACTGTTAGCTTAACTGACTCACTTTATCTGCATATTTGGACATTTGTAAGTGTTTTGTTGTTGTTGGTTGATCAGTTTTACACTGTCAGTTGCTTTCATGAAGAGCTACCACACCGTGAATAAGACGTTAATATGCAAATGAGATATTGCGAAACACGACAGAGATGCATATTTTATCTCATAAAATTTGATACAAAAACATTTTGTCTCACATCTACTCATCATAAAAAGCTTTTCATCTGCAAGATGTGAAACAGTATGTTATGTAATGATTCTATTCACCAAATAGACTGAAATCAGTTGAACCCAATTTAGACGCCCACTCAACATCTGCCTTTTTGAGGCTGGTGCCCAGAGTAGCTGGGATGGTGGGACCACCTTCAATCAGGAGCTACGAGGATGACATTGCTGTTGACTGAATTGGCCCCCAAATCAGTGGCAGGTTGCCCAAAATTGGTTGACCAGGACCCACAGTTTGTTGATGAAGCTCTGACTACAGGCGATGGTATTGCATAGCTCACCAGAATAAACAGCAGGAGCCCCCACGGAGGTCCGTCACACTGTTGAACAAGCCCCAAATGATTTCTGTCAATATTATGGGCATGCCAGAATAGAGGACAGGGCCTTTATAAAGAACCATCAGTCATAGGAAGGAGAGAAAAGAAAATAGTTTGTAGATGTTATGTAATCTGTCAGGCTCTGACCAGATGTGAGGAGAGAGAGAGGGAGAGAGAGAGAGAGAGCGAGGGTCTTAAAGGCTGAACACGGGCCAATCCTCCCACTGTGCTGTCAGATTACCGGGACATGTTTGTTTTCTGAGAGGAGAAGAGCGCGTCCAAATAAATAGGGAACGCAGCCAAGAACGTCTCTCTCTCTCTCTCTCTCTCTCTCTCTCNCCCCTCCACTCCAATTCACTCTCACTCTCTCCCACAGCAGTCCTGAATTTCTCTGCGGGATGGGTTGTGGTTTTCTCAGCAATGCTGCCTGTTTGCCTGTCTGGGTCAGCCCACATGTGGCACACAGTAGGAAAAGGGTTAACAGAGCCCCCCCCCCCCCCCCNAACTCAACTTGCCTTGCTTCACTTCCTCCTCCCGTCTCTTTCTCTCTCTCCCTCTTTCTGTCTGCGTGTTCATCTTTCTCTTACACTTTTCCCCCCTCATTCCAAAGATGGTGCTTTGGTGGCTCTCTCGCCCCTCTGAGCTTATGCTCAGCGTGTGGAATTATTTTTGTATGGGGAGCTGCGTTTGATTGCTGTGCAGGGACCCTGCCTCATACAATGGCTCCCCTGTTCAGAGGCCCCCAGGTTTCTAAACTAGACCCAGAGCCTTGGGGGTGCCGTGGAGTAGGTAGAATTGGGAGGGGTGGGGTTTTGAGAGGTTAGAATACATTTGTGGNAAAAAAACAGACCCCTGGTCTCTGCCACCATGGGCCCCTTCACCCCCCACCCCACCACCACCATCACCACCAGATCGCAGCTAGTTAGGTAGAGATCTTGCCAGCATCAAATCCGAAGAAAAGCACACATGGATGCTTGATTTGCTTTCAGCTTTTCATTTTGTTGTTCAGATTCATTCAGAATCCTTCAGAAAAGGTCTCGTCCCGCTCGGCAGTTCTCCTCAGCAGTCTTTGTGCTAAATCTCAATGCTCCCTATGTCACAGCAGCACTTGTGTTTTCTCTGTGCATTTGTGGGTCTGTTTTTCCACTCGCTGATTTATGCCTGGGGGCAGCTAAAATTAAGAGAGAATTTTGGTGCCGCCCAGGGTGCCTGTCTAAGTGGAGGAATGCAGTGGAGAGTTCTGCTCCATAAGGTGAAATGAATAGGCAGCCATATGCCTCGCCTCTTTGACTTCATTATTCAGAAATAAGCTTTGCTGTTAAAATGCATTAATGAACTATGCATAGCCATTGCTGGATTTATTTATTTATTTGGTTTTTATTTATTTAGTTTTAGATTAGATGTCATAAATTATTTTCCTTCTGAAATTGTTTCTTAGAAAACAGTAAAATGCAAGAAATGAAAAGGGCTTGAGCGATATTTGACTCTAATTGAGCTGAACCTTATACTGCCACCTGCTGGCTGTTGACTATGGTACTGTGAATACTGGCTACTCTGATCTGCATTTTTGAGACCCAGCCCAGGTTTTATATACTAGATTTGACATTTGTATCTATGCAATAGACAGATATAAGGTGGATAAGTCAAACGTTTGCCTGACTGTGTCTGCTTTTATCTCATGCTTTGGCAGGTAGCTCATCATTATCCTACAACACACCATCTCACACAGACCCATCACCGCGCCTGGCTGCCAAAGAGGGTAAGAACCTGGCAGCCCGCTGTTCATTTACTCCTCTGCTTTATTCATTCTGAATATCTTACATTTTACTTATTTCTCCTATGCTGTCATTTGTCTGAGACACCATGACAACATAAAGCTACATATTTGGGTAAATATAAGGGTTTTATCACACAACAAATATAGTTTCACAGTGTCTGCAGTGTCTGTCAGCTTTTCTGTGAGTGTTAGAGCTGCTGTAAAGAAGTGAAGACACACACATACACACACACACACCTGCGCACACCACAGACACACATACATACAGAGAGAGGGAGAAAGACACGCATTAACAGAGCATACAAATAAGTTTGCTCATAGTCGACACATACTGTACATATAACATATATGCAAAAAAATACATGCACACTTGAGAATATATTGTAGGCTCTCACACAAACACACACACACACACACAGAAAAGCACATGCAGAGTACACAGAGCCTTTGATTAGCAGCAGCACAGCACTGGCAGGTGCACCTTTTGTGCCGTTAAATAATGTGAACCGAACAGACCTTCATCTGCTATTCAGGACCAGTAACTGAACACTGTGAAAACACACTGCAACTCAGGAGGGAGGCACATTAGCAGGATAAAATGTGTGTGTGGTGATGAGTCTGATGCACAGCAACGGGGGAGAGAACGTGCAGTTCTGGCAAAGGGAGCAGGACATAAGACGTGAATGAGGTTGTGTTAGAGAGACATGCGCCAGAGACAGGTGGTGAAGCAACAATACACTGCTTCATCCCAGGCTGGAGTGGAAAGGAGTGTGTGCCTGTGTGATGTGTGCGTGAAGGGAATTTTGCCATTGAATCAGCCGCTGGAGTAGATCAGCAGGTTGAGATTTCAGCTTGCCATCTCATGTCATTTTCATTCACATTTATAAAATAGTCCATATTTATGCTTTTTTGCTATCATGACATAGTGAGTACATTGGCCTGCAGAAATGTTCAACTTAAAGAAACATACCAGTGATTTTGCATGTTTGAGCCCATTAAATACTACTAAATGTTACAATACTGTGAACCAATTTCCAAAGCATAAAACTGTATTTTATTTTTCATGTAATTTTGCCAAATACTTACATACGATTGTAAAAAACACGATAATTTTAATTTCTCAGTAAAAGCCATCTTCTCCTTGGATTCTTGGACTACATTCTCTGGCGGAGACATACATTCTCTGTGTAGCTCCATGTTGGATTGGTTAAATTAAGTTTTAAAGAAATGCTTTTTTCAATGGTTTTTTGACAAAAACAAATTGTGTATGTGGGTTGTATATATTGGACCCAAACATGCAAAATCACAAGTATGCTCCTTTAACATGTTCACTTAATCTAACATTGACTTTTACAATCTTTAAAGGTGTGATAATTTCACCCATTTTTTTAATTTTTTTTTTTTTTTTTTTTTAGAAACACAAATCAACCCTAATCGCTTGCATTTTTATGATACTAGTAGATTGATTTCTTCAGTTTGCATTGTCTCATGATACTCAGAGTTCTTTCTTTAAAAATGTGAAGCAAATAAGCATGAATCAAAAACATGTTGCTGGGAGAATTATGCTTCATTATTGGGAGATTTGTTATTTGTTGTTAAACTAAATGGCATATATAGACACATTTTTTGCATTATCATCGGTCTTTTTCTCAGGAGTCTCTTAAGTGACTATTAGTTACTGATCTAAGTCAAATTAACAAAAGTACAATTAAGTAGAAATGCATTAGTTTAAATAAGAGCTGATGAGTCACACTGTCCAGAGTTTGGTTAATGTTACTAACATAACTTTTGCAAAAGCCAAGCAAAGCGTCTTAGAGCGACGCCCACAGCCACTCAGGATGATTTTCTTTTTCCTCTGGAGACTTTCCCACTCTACAAA
Source organism: Lucifuga dentata (assembly GCA_014773175.1). Taxonomy (NCBI): domain Eukaryota; kingdom Metazoa; phylum Chordata; class Actinopteri; order Ophidiiformes; family Bythitidae; genus Lucifuga; species Lucifuga dentata. Next base: position 71,792 of record VXCM01001533.1, on the reverse strand, counting down.
CAGGATTTTGTGCTGACACAACACAAACTCGACCAAGGCTATGCTCTGTATCTCTAAAACAAGCTACACATCCTTTACGTCGGCAATACGGTGTCACCACCAGAGACTTGAGTAGGGACTGCAATAACAGCGATAGCCCTCCTCACAGGATGAGGGGCCCTATCAAGGCAGGACAAGAGGAAACACTCGGTCTGATAAGTGTCCGTGAATGTCCTCTCGCTCTCTCTATCGGCCCCAGCAGCGAGCGCTAGCAGGACACGTACTTGTTCTCACCCAGCCTCAATGCCAATAAGCCAATGGGCAAGCCAGATAAGATTCTGCTCGGTCACCCCCCGACCTCGTTCTTCCTGGTTCTCAGCGCCAGGTATTTGGACTGGCAGGAATACTTGGTCCCTCCCTTCATCAGCATTTCCCTTTCACACAGAGGTGATTTCTATTATGGGCTCATGTAACACGTGCCTCTAAGTGTGTCCCATAATCCCAGAAAATGTAGTTAACAACCTCTGGCAGGTCAAAGCTTGAATCCAATGGAGGAAAATAAACAAGTACATTTGCTCAAGTACTGTGCTTAAGTACAATTTTGAGATACTGCTACTTTGAGTATTTTCCTGTTGGGAAACTTTCTTCTTTTATTCCACCACAGACTCACTAGAATTATGTGACAGCTGTAGTTACTACTTTGCAGATTCAGGTTGTACATTCATCATGAGCTGATTTCATGAAATATCCTTCTATCATCTCTCTCTCCTTTTGTGTTTATTTCATTCTCTGTATGTCCTTCCTTCCTTCCTTCCTTCCTTNATCATCTCTCTCTCCTTTTGTGTTTATTTCATTCTCTGTATGTCCTTCCTTCCTTCCTTCCTTCCTTACCTTAAAGAATGGCTAATGGTTTTAGTTTGTCATTTTGCATATGTTTAGTTTGGATACTTAAGTACATTTTTCAGCTAATATTTTTTTTTTACTTTTTATTTAATTTTTTTATGCTAACTTGATTTTACTTGTAATTGATTATTTTTTCCAATGTAGTATTGTAATTTTTACTAAATTAAAGGATTTTAGTACTTTTTTTTCCACCACTGCCTGTGTTCAGGAAACAGCAGGAAACAGCAAGTTAACAGTTTGACAGCCATTCATATTTTAGATAAATCACATGGTTTTGATGGACTATAAAATCATTTAACCATGACAGCATTACAAGAATTTTCAACTAAGTTACTGTAAGGAAAAGAAAAATGAGAAAAAAGAAAAAAAAAAAACATTGAAGTTAGGAGTTTGTGACTCAATGTCAGCACAATACTCCATAAAGGAGGGCTTGCTTCAAGAGAAGCCTTTATCAACATTTGCCCAGGTCGGCATTTGCCAGATGTTCACATTGCCTTTCGAGTCAAATACCGTACAAGCCCTTTGGGGTAGAATAAGCACGAGCATACAGCAGGAGACAACCCTTAATCTGCTCCAGACTGTGTGGTGTAAAATGCAATGTTATGAATAAAAGAGAGCATATAAAACATGGAATGCAGCAGCTATGAAAGGGGGCGTGTGTGTGTCTGACTTCTATGTCTGCTATTTCCCTGTGCATAGGCATGTGTGTGGTGGTGTGTTGTGTTTGTATAGCTTTTGGATATAATATTGTATGTATGGTGAGTGTTAGTATGTGATGCAGAGAAATTAATGGGTCTTTTTTGATCCTGTGACTTGCTGCTTTGCTTCTGTTGATCCTGTAGTGTAGTAATTTTGTGAAACAGTTGTGGTTAAATACACTGCATGAACATTAAGTATAATACTCAAGTTATGCTGAGTGCCATTAAACCTTAAATAAGTAGGCTAGATTCCAAATTCTACACTTATGTTCAGCTTTTCTTCAAGGTAGCAACAATGTCTTTATTCCTTTTAGATGGTTGATGACTATTTTTCCAGCTTTTTAATGCACTGAGCAATTTTTTGCTTCTCAATTCCATACATAGCACTGCTATGAAATTTTGGAATTTTACAATTCCAAGTCATACTCTCTGCTGCTCTAAATGACAAACGATGATGATCCACCTATGAATGCATTTAGTTTTGGCAAACACCATTATGTGAACAAGCTGCATCACATGTAATGTTCAGTCAGTCCCTTGCATTTCTATAATAAACAAACATATTCCAAGATTTTATTCTTTGCATACAGTCTTGATCTCCAAACTAACAAGTAACTACAGCTGTCAGATACATGCAGTATCTATAAAGTACAATTATAAACTCTAAAGTACAATTATTCCCTCTGAAACTTTATAAAAGTATCTCAAAATGTACTTAAATTACAGTACTTGAGTAAATGTACTTTCCACCTCTGTGAAAGATTATCTTACTTTTTTGGGGGTGCGTATGCATGAGAGTCGCATTGTGATATTCGTTTCTGTGAAAAATGCACACACATACACACACACATACACACTCGAACCCTCACTGTCTCCTCACTCTAACTCTTGAAGTTTACCATCATCTTCATCTGCTCATGGCTCTTTTCTCACACAGATGGCTTTTAAAGCACCTGTATTAGAGGTATTAAAAAGTTTACCCTGTCTGGATCTCTCTTCTTGGCTCAGACTTTGGGTTAAAACAGTCCATGACTCGACTCTCTCTTCCTCTCCTCTGTCTTTCTCCCTCACCCTTTATGCTCTCCTGTCTTCTCTCTCCCTCTTCCATGTCTCACTCTGTGTCTCTCTCCCTCTCTCTCCTTCTCTGTCTCATACTCGGGCCTTGTTTTGACTAACTGGTCCTGCAGTCTAAGTCTCCCAGGAGTGTGCACCACACCCCAGACCAGAGTGGAAACTGGCTCAAGTCGCAGTCAGAGCAAGGCCTGGAAAAATGAAGGAGGAGGGGGGNGTGGCTGGCTCGCTCCTTCTACCTCTGACCGCTGGGCTTTGTAAATTTTATGTCTGCTGGTTCTTTCTAATGCTGTGTTTCACTCTCATTTCCACACCTTCCTCTCACTCCAATTAAGCTCCACCAGACAAAAAAAAAAAAAAAAAAAAAANAAAAAAAAAAAAAGTCTCCTACTGATTATGCTGATGAAAGCCTTGAGTTGTGGTGTGTGCTTCGAGCTGTTTGACTTTATCCTCCTCTATTTTTGTCAATATAAAGTGTTTTTTGTAGGTGCAAATAATTCGCAGCCAAAAATTACGCTGAATGATGTGGTTGAACCCGCATTTCTGGGCATCTCCTTCAGCCCATTCCAGACAGTAGCTGGGTTTGCCGCCATTGTTTTCTTTTCAAATTCCAATGTTGTGTTTTGTCTGACTGGCTTTTTTTTTTTTTNCCCCCCCCCTTTTATCTTCTCCTCTGTCTTATTTCTCTTTCCCTTTCTCTCAAGCATTTTCTCATTATGTCTCTTTTTGCAAAGCCATCTCCTTTGCCTTTTCTCGTTTCTGACTTCCATTCCTCTCTCCTCTCCTTTTTTGTAACCCCTCTCTGCACGTAGAAGGAGGTAGTCCCGTTGTGTTTTTTCGGGGTGGTGGAGAGTGGATTGGGGGGGAGTGAGGGGAGAGGAGGGGGGTTGAGTAGAGGGGAAAAAAGGGCTAGTAAAACAAAGAGAGGTTGTCTGCAGGCGAGGCAGGCAGGAAACGCAAGTCTCCCAGGACTCTCCCCCAGTCACTGCTCCTTGGCTATCCTACCGGCCCACACCAGATTGAACCTGACAGCCTCCACGGAGCCTCGGCAGCCCGCTTGTTATTCATCCCTCTTCTCTCTCTCATTTTGTCTTTCTTTCTATTACTCTCTCTTTTCTTTCATTTCTGTGAGCTTTCTCTCTCATCTTTTCACTTTTTTGCTTGTTTGCAAGTTCATATTCTTCATCCTTTCGCTCTGAAATTTGTAGTCTTGCACCTTTCCTCTGTTTTCTTTTCTTTGTAGACGAAGAGATAAAAATGCCTCCGGTGAAACATTGGGGTTTAAAAGTTGAAAAGTTACAAATTAGTGAAGAGATCAATAGGTCCTGAAATGGCAGGAAGTTTTCTCCACTGGCTGATTTTTTTTTTTTTTTTTTTTAAGTAAGGAAGGGGAAACAAGGCAACAAAACATCCTTTGACAGAAGCACAAGAGACATAATTGGATTTGAAATGTTTTTGCATTTCCAGTGGTGGATTATGAAATTAGTAAAACAATAAAACACTTGTATGACAGATTACCAAGCAATTTCAGTTTTAATGACTTCAGAGGGTAGAGTTAGAGTTCATTTTGTCTCGGGGATAAATGGTTAAAGATTAGGATTTAGAGTGTTTTAAACCAAGAACAGGGATTTACTATGATGTCATTATGCTGTAGTCCAGAAGAGGGCAGTATTGCTCAGCGTTTACAATGTCTGAATCTGCAATGGTAGCTGATGAAAACTTTGATATGTTGTCAGAGGATGTTTCTCTTGTTCATCTGATGTATGCAACGATGATTTTATTATTTATTTATTTATTTATAAAGGCATTCAGATATGCCAGAGTTTTGGTTTGAATGTCAATTAGGCTGCAACGACCCATATATAATCATAAATAACGTCTAAATAATTTAAACAAATTAAAAGTGGTAAAGCATATGCCCATCAGCTTTTATATTGTTTTATAATTTGTTGTTGGAATAATTTTTCATGTCATCAATATTAATAACAGAATCCATTTTTATTCTAAAATGGCATGTCATTCAAACATCATCCGTTCTCAGATTACCCATATACACATTGTATATGGGAATGGTATCATAAGCCATGTTTTTTCCTTATATTTAGGTATTGTTTAGCACCTGATAATCTTTATTAGCAGTAAAATACTCCATATGGTTCCTCACACTCCCATCTTGGAGCTTACGAGCACAAACTGAGCACAACCTGCTACTGGCCATTGACCTCATTCATAACTGGGTGCCACTTTGACAGAACAGGTTGCATCAGGATAGAATCCAGCTCGTTCTCTTCATTCATTCTCCCTCTTAAGATTTCCACAGTGGGTTTCTGGATTCACATCACCAGCTCTCCTTTTCAACAAGCCCATTTGTCTAAAATTCAGTCCACACTGATGGGATCAGGGATAACTTTTGACCTTCTAACAGCTTGCTGATCCCAGCAACAACCTCTGTCATCACCATTATCCTTCTCTCTGTGCCGTGCCTCCTGGGAGAAACACTGCTGACAAAAAGATTAGCAGAACATGATAACACAATGAATAAAATGTCTGCGTACACAATGCCACATTGAGCATCATGTTTCACTGTAGTACGGTAACTGCTTTTACCTACGGTGATACGAGTTATCAAAGGTGATGGGCAGGTGCACTGTTTGTCATATTATTGTGAAATTCAATCAAATTTCATTGTGGAAGAGAACAAACGAGGGTGTTTTGGAGACCAACAGGGGAAAGATACATCATGTGTTTTATCTGCTCGTGTCAGAGAGATGGATTGTTACTGGAAGCTCTCCAGGTTCCCATAACTCATTCAGCAAATCTGAATGGCAGAAACACAGCAGGTAGAATTCTTCGAACCTGGCCAGGTTGGCTGTATGTCAGGCAATCATAAAAGCAGCTTGTGTGGGGAGATGGGGTGGGGGACGTGTGGGGGTGTGATGGAGTGTGTGTGTGTGTGTGTGTGTGTGTGTGTATTGTCATGTATCCATCTCTGCTGTACTCGTACATTCATTTGCATCCTCATGTTTGTGGTTAGTGTGTTGCAACCTACTCAACCAACTGCAGTTTCTAGCATATATTATGCCATCCATATTTAAACCAATGCTGTGTGCCAAACAAAACCACATTACCACGTCCAGATATCCTGTGAAGATCATTTTGGACAATGATTTGACAGATTTAGAGATGATTTTGATAGATTTATATATGAAACAGTTGAATTACTCACCTTAAGTAAGGCTTGTTTCCTGAGATAGGCTCACCCACAGGGAGATGGAAAACTCGGCCAGATGCAATACACAGAACACTTTTGCTGATCAAAAAACGTATTGTTTTGTTTTGCGCATAAAATGTAAAACAAAATAATGATAAATGTGCATTGCAAGATCCAAAGGCATGAGGTGACATCTTAAAATTATTTGTTTTGTCCAAAAACAAAATAAAAAAAAAATTAGAATACCAAAATGGATTAAAGTTACAACTATATAAAACAAGTGGAAATGAAAGCACCAAATATTTTTCATCTGCACCTAATAAATTGATTGATGAATTATTAGATTTTTTTATTCCATTTTTGAATTGATTATTAGATATTACTGTGAAATAATTTTCTGTTGATAGACCAGTCAATTAGATATTTCAGCAATTTATTTTCAAGGACAAATTTTAACTTTGACCCTGACATCTTATTTTATTTTATTTAGTAAAATGAAGGATTTTTTTTTTTTTAAACTTCATATTTAAACTTTATCCCTCTCCTTTCCTCTTTCTTTGTCAGACCCTTCATATGATGCTGTAAGGCGGACAGGATGGTCAAACAACATGCACAGCAGCAAAGGTGAGGACACAAAAATCCTTAGTGTCGAGCCCAAGGGCACCTTGGATTGGCCCAAGTCACTCCATTTTTTTATATTTTTAAAGAATGATACTGGATCTTGCTTATTATTCTTGCTTATTATTGGACCACCGCTGAAATGATCTGTAGATTTGTAGCCTGGTTATCTGTAACCACCATAGTGATATTTTGTTTGAATCTCTCTCTCTCTCTCATTCTCTGATTACCGCAGGCTCACCGGTGGTCACTCAAAATGTGACCAAGTCCACTGAGCAGCCCAGAGCTCAGCCAGGTAACTGCACACCTGCTGTCTCTCTTCATGTCTTGTACCATTTGCAACTTATTTTGTAATTTTGTCATGTTCTGCACACAGTGGAGACACTTGGGCGTGCATGTTCAGATGTCACAAGTGTATTGTAAACTCCTGAACTTTGTCCTCTTTTTGTTTCGTAGACAGTAATGTAAGTGAAATAGAAATTCCAACTTATGTTGGACTGTTATAAATTGCAGTCAGCCAAATGTCTACGATTGAAAATATATCATTGTAAGTAAATATAAAGCAACACAATGTGAATCATCACAATCGTATAAAAATGTGGCATCGTTTATATATGGTTCACCAGTAATTTAATATTGGATTGTTTGGAGCAGAGCCTATGACCATGTGTTGAGTGTTTACCCTTGAGTGTGTATGTGAGGTTGTTCTGTCCTCTCAGCCACATATCTGTTAGCATATGTAATTGACTTTCATAACCTTTTCATTAGCACAGCAATCCAAGCAAAACAATACATGACTATATGATATGCCACTGTCATTTTGTTTTATTTCATAATTTCTGCATATTTAGCATTGTCATAACTCAGTCTTTTCTTGTGTGTATCTGTGAATTGATGGACTAAGATGTTTTGCTTTGCTCAGAAGTGGTACTTGGTTCAAAAACTGCTATACACCCAAACACATAATCTCTCTTTTGTCCACAGATCCTTACCAGATTCTGGGTCCAACCAGTAGTCGCCTCGCCAATCCAGGTAAGGGTTGGAGCACATACATACATACACACACACACACACACACACACACACACACACACACACATACATACATACAGGCAATCCCCGAGTTATGAACGAGTTCTGTTCCTACTGCTGTCTTTAAGTCAGATTTGTACGTAAGATGGAACAGTTATGTAAGGTGCATATCTAGCATATATATTTTACCTTTTTATGCATGAGAAACACTTCCAGATATACTAAAACATCTTAAACATAATAATACCACTGAACCACTGACGATGTTTTGATGTGTGTTGCAAAGTAGTGCGCTGTTCGTTATTATGAAATTTTGTATGTAACTCAAATTTTTAATTTAAAAGGCTTTATGGCGGTCGGTTTGTAAGTACAGATTGTTCGTAAGTCAGATGTTCGTAAGTCGGGGACTGCCTGTATAGGGCAGTTGTACAGGAAAATGGTCTCAAAATGTTCTTGTATATGATATGGTCTTGGATACTACTGAGTCATAAATGTTGATCAGACAGTATTAGATTGTGATCATAATTGGGTGAAGATGCACGGCTGTCTGATAAGTGTTTGTATATCTGTCCACCAACAGGTTCAGGTCAGATCCAGCTGTGGCAGTTCCTCCTGGAGCTCCTATCTGACAGCGCTAATGCTGGCTGCATCACCTGGGAGGGCACCAACGGCGAGTTCAAGATGACGGACCCAGATGAAGTGGCGCGACGCTGGGGCGAGCGCAAGAGCAAGCCCAACATGAACTACGACAAGCTGAGCCGTGCGCTGCGCTACTACTATGACAAGAATATCATGACCAAAGTGCACGGCAAGCGCTACGCCTACAAGTTTGATTTCCACGGAATCGCTCAGGCACTGCAGCCGCACCCCACCGAGTCCTCCATGTATAAGTACCCCTCGGACCTGGCCTATGTGCCTTCCTACCACGCCCACCAGCAGAAGGTCAACTTTGTATCACCCCATCCTCCGTCCATGCCAGTCACCTCTTCCAACTTCTTTGGACCCACTGCTCCATACTGGAGTTCACCCACTGCAGGCATCTACCCAAACCCAAATGTTCCCCGCCACCCTAACACCCACGTCCCCTCCCACCTGGGCAGTTACTATTAAACAAATACCCTCTGACCATCCAGCACCCTCAAAAAGCTCCTTTTTCACAACAAAGTCCACAGTTGCTGACCTGCACTCCCAATGACATCAATGAAGACTTGATTGGGGTATTTGTCCTCCGAAGAAAATGTGTGCCTAAATGAAGGATGATAAAGTTGAAGATTTTTTTTTTTTTTTATTTGTAATATAAACAACTGGATGCTACGGTCCAAAATGGAATACTACTTAACTTTACAAGACTAGCAACTGTTAAAATGTTTGTTTATGTTTTTGGATGTGCGTCAGAGTTCCCTGTGCCTTTCTTTTCCCCCATTCTCCTGAAAGCTACACCTACGGGCCAGTTGATATATCCCTCCAAAACCTTCCAAAACCAAAAACCTGAGGACAGGAGAGCAACCTAGTCTGTCTGCTTCTACACTCCCTTGTTTGCCCCACTACCAGACATGGGCCTACTATTTATGGGTCTCAATCTGCATCCTCCTCAGTACATTATGTACATTACACTTTAAAACATCTGCCTTCTTTTCCTGTGCCTACAGCCTTGTCAGAGAATCTTATTCCCACCACATCTAGTTTCTCCGTCTGCTCGTCTATCCATCTGCGTCTTTTTTTTATGTGTGTGCAGAGAGTCTTCTGGAATTCGCTGGACAAGGAGAGCTCTCAAAGGGACGGACTTTTCTCAGCACTGAATGAAATTTGGCAACTGGAATATGCCATTCAGAAATTAATTTATCCTCCAAACTGGAAGGCTTGAGAAGAGTTAAATAGCAGAGAAGGAAGCGCTGTATGTTTTGATGACCTGGGTCAGTTCAGTTACTTCAGATGTTTTCCATGTTGCATTTGGAGTTCATGATGGGTAATGTATACACTTTTGGGCAGTGTAGTTGACTCTGTTAGGCTGGGGAAGCAGAGTCAAGATGTAATTGAAGTAATTTGCAACAATAATTCAACCCAGGTCAGATGTTTTCTGGAGGCCACACACTAGGCTATTAAACGTTTGCCACGTTGTTGCCTTGCAGCCATGCCATTTCCAGATGTTATGTTGCTGGACCATGTCAGTATTAATGTGAATGTCTTCTGGTTTGTGAAACACATGTAAAGGGACACCCTGCAGCAAAATCAAAAATTGTCAGATGTTTTCATTTTGCACAAACGTTTAATGAAGAAATGATCCCTTCACAATTAAAAGCCATGTTTGCTCTATGCAGAACCATCAATCTGTGTTAAGATAAACTTGAAAGTGCAGTATTTATTACTCAGATGAAATTTCGTGGATGCAATCAGTGCACATATGCATAACAGAACATTTGGAGTTTCATGATGTTTTTACTTTTTTTTTTTTTTTAATGCAAAGTGCCATATGGTATTATGAGAGCATCAATTTTTAGTATGTGTGGCCTTAACGGGAGCCAAAACCTTCACAGTATTATGAACTCAAAAGATGTAAGATGAAAAGACACAAGAACAGGCCAGTGGAGACATCGTAGAGTGCTGCATAAAGTCATTCTTTTCTACTTATGGCTGTAATTGGTCCAAATATCACATGGCTGGTTGCATCATTGCTGAGCGGCTAGCAGGCAGAGCTTGACCAGTGATGTAGCTAGTCATGTTATAGTTTGACCAGTTATGGCAACAAAGTGAAAAAAGACAACAAAAAAAAAAACAAAGGACAAAAGTTTGCATTGGGCAGACAGGATACTCAAAGAGCCTGAATCACCGTGATTTGAGCGTTGCAATGTCTTTTCACCCTGAAACTTCCTATGAAGTGTACTGGGGCCTTACATGCCATGCTTTGACCACTGTGATTCTGTCCATTAAGCATAAAGTAGAATAAATTATATCCAAGTCTGGCCATAAATCTGACATTTTTTGATTTTGAAGTTCACTCTGATGATAATCATTGTCATGGTGTCTCCGTCCTTTTTGCAGGACAGTCAGGACCATGTAGGTCAGCACAGAGAGAAGCGGCTTAGCAGCAAATCATGTTAATTGTGAGAAGACGATCAACTTGCGTTTTACCAGGGCTGGATCCTACATTGAGAGCAGCATGTGTGTTTGAATGTTAGTTTCTCACTGATCTACAGCCCAGAAAAATGCACATGAATCTCAAGACAGGATTTCATCATAAAATAAAAGCATCATGTCAAAGCGTATCCAACATCAGGTGTTCAGAGCTCTTAGTAACAGTATTCATGTAGAGAAACTGAAAATGGACACTTGAAAATAAATTACTTGGGAACGAGTAGTTTATCAGAGAACAAAACAAATGAAGTATGACAAGATGGAACAAAGAAATCCTCAGATTCGCGAACGCTGTGCGTTTGTCAGACCTATTTTTTATTATTTTATAAGCATCAGTCAACTAGGCATTAAAGCAACTTACTGTATAAATTATGCAGAGTTATTTTCATATGTGACACAGTATTGAAAAGTCAAGAGAATTAATACGAGTTGACCTCGGTCAAAAATGCAAACCTTTTAAGTCCATTTCTGCTAAGTAGTTTATTCAGCATTTTAAGCGTTTTGTTTTAATCTGTACATTTGGGCAATACATTTTAACATTTTATGTTTTCTTGTATTATTGTTATTAATTCTGAAATTTGGTTTATAACATCCTAAGTGCCTTAAGTGCACAAGATCTTGTCTAGTATTCCCAAAACACAAATGCCTGCTTTAACTGTAATCCAGTGTCCAGGGATTAATTTACTTTATATGTATCATGCAGTTATAATGGTTATTTTCCATTGTGAAATCACTTTTTTTTGTGCCAAATATTCCCTGGAATTGGTAGCTTTTCCTGTGCCTTAACATTTTTCAGGTATCATATGCAAAAATACAAACAATATTATTATCCACAAACAACTTCTGTTGAAGTTTCATAGCTTTACATGAAGAAATAAAAAGGGAATGTGTGATTTGTAGCATAAAGAAAATATTCTAATGTACCCTACCATGTTTCACAATCATTATCATTGAAAAGGGATCTATGCTACTTCTTATATGCAATGTATTTTGGATATCAAATATAAATATATGTGTGTATAATTTTACTTAACCAATGTATTATTATTATTGTCATTCCTGCAATGTATGAAGTAATACCTTTTGAAAAAGGGCTTTTGTATAGGAAAATGTGACAAAATAAATGTTTTTACCTCTCAAGTTTTCTTTCATGGTTTGACCAGAATGTGGAAAAGATGATTTGAGAAATCTGCTTTTTCTATAGTGACATATTCCAAAATATTAGGGTCGGCCATTTTAATTGTGACTTACAAACATTTGTCTAGTTGTTCTTCTTGAGTAAAGTGTTCCTCTTGTTAAAAGGGTCACGTATAAAAATTTACCTATTTAATACAACTACTTCAGGATTTAATTTCCTCCATGTTCCTTTATAGGTGCAGTAAAAATTAGTGGTTGCATCTTTACATGAAATTTTTTGTTATGATTTTATCCAGTCATTTCTTTTTTGGTAGAAATACTTTAATAAATACAGGAAGAAAGCAGTTTTTCAGTCGCTCCTCTTCTAAGCTACCTTTGTTTTTGTACCTGCATCATCTGAGCCCCATGAAGTGAATTCTAACAACAACAACAAAAATAAATAAATAAATAAATTAAATAATAATAATAATAACATATTTGTGGCTGAGCAGGAGATTTCATCTGGATTCACAGCCTGTTTTATATAAAAATACGAAGTGGCTGTTATACATTTTGTACTGTGTATTGAATGCAGACAACCTTACCTTGATCACCTGAATCACATGAAAATTTTGCTATCTGATGATAATATGCGTAATCTTTGCACACACTTACTGAGAAGTTGCTAAGAAGATTTCACGTTCTGTTGAGATAATATAATTTTTCAATCCCACGTATTATTTTCCAAAGGAAAGAGTGAGATGTAAGGCATAGGTGGACCACTTTTAAAGGATGCTTTTAAAAAATAAAACAAACATATTTTTGTCATTCTGCTCATAAGTTGTACTTTTTCACTACAAAAATTATGGTGTTTTTGTAGAAATGTAGACAAAAGGGGAGGAATTTTTCTGTGTACAATACATAGAATAAATAAGGAAGTCATACCTATCAAGGTTTAATCTTTGTTTTATCGAGATAGGGGAGTTGCTGGAATACATGCTGTGCTGTTTTTATATGATACATTTTCATATTCATACATTTTCCCTTCTTGGGGAGCTAATTAATTCTACTGGGTAACTCCATCTGAATATCTTCACCATGTCTTCACCTAACCTTTCCAGATTTTCACATTTTCACTTGAATCCTTTGCTTAAGAAAAATAAGATCAATGATATCAATGAAAATAAACAAAACTCAGGATACAAGATTTTCATCCAACATTGTGAACAAGTTTGTATCTAGAATTCTGGAGAGTTTGGAATGAAGTATTATTTCAGCTGGTTGGACTGCAGGTAGCAGGGATTCTGTCACTTTGGGAGCAGCAACCCATCCATTTATGAGCTTTGCATCAAAATAGTGGGTGTCTCCTGATTTATCCTAACAAACATCCATAATGGTAAAAGCAGATGAAGGTTATCTAGAGTGCAAAGGTCAAGAAAGAAGCAAGAATGATGCTGTCCATGTCACTCGGTGCTGAGAAACCCTTCAGATAATGTATAAAATGCATGGTGCCATCAGGTAACAATGAAGAGATGTAATATTGTTCCCACAGCAACAGTAATTTTTTATGAGTTTATCTCATGCTGACTTTAAAGTCTTAATCTGCTAAGTTGCTATGGCAACTAAAAATCATCACATAAATATAATACATTATTTCCTCAGAAATAAAAGACAGAAGACTAGCATTTTTTAATTGGATTTATCTTAAATATCTGCACATGTGGTGTAATTATTATTTTCCAAAAGCAGTGTTGTCATTATTAAATACTAAATATGTCAGGACTGATAAGATGACTCAACTTTGGCTGTGTGTGTGAATTTGTAAGATTATTTCTTAGTTTCCAATTTTCTTCTGCACAAACATCAGCAAACAGGTCAATGACTCAGTATCATTTAGGGTGGTTAAATAATAGTTGTTGGTTATATAACAACTAGTGTGTGTGTATGTGTGTGCACGTGTTAAATAACAGCTACAACCTTGCAAAGTGCACTATTAGTTTTGCAAGAGCCATGTGCAGACACAAACTATGGATTATGAAAGTGATTACAAAGTGTGCACAACTTTTTTTGAATCACATTATATACATATATATAATGTGTAAATAATAATATACAAACTACGTTTTTGCCCACTACTCCACTACTTGCTATAGCAACATTTCCACATACAGTAGATCACTGTAACATGTGCAGTTCATTAGAGAGTTCAGAGTGGGAGGTTGGCCTTTAACAAAACATATTAAAGCTTCTGCTAAACAGATGCTAAGTGTTGGCCCGTCTCCCAAAAAAAATGGAGAGTTCTGGTTTCACGTTGTGAACCTGCGGGCAGCAAACAGCCCTCATCCTGAAAATACTTTGTTGCTTTGTTGTTTGGGAGCACCACGCTGCCTCTGGCTCACTTTGTGTACAGATAAAAAGCCATAATACGGGATGGCACCTGTCATTACGTGGCTTTGACCTTTTTGATCATCATCCTCACGCTGTCCAGGCTTGACTGGATGAAGAATAACATCACACAGAAATGTTTGTGAATGCAAAAATAGCCTTTATTTTACTGTCATTTTCCCCTGAGATCAAATACAAAAACTTACAAAGAGATTTGATTTTCTTACAGTATTCAGTGCTGCATGCAGCCATAATTTAAATGTTTCTTGAGAGATGACAATGTCTTCACTCAAGAAGAAAACAACCACGACCATTTCTCAGTTTATAGGATCATTTCGGCAGTCATGCATGTTTCAGCACAATATATACAATCCTTATACACGTTACAGGACTGACAACCATTTCCCAAAATACATTCTTTCAGTACATTCCTGATGTTTTTAAGTTCAATATGTGGAAACTTGAAACAAAAAGCAAACATGTCTATTAGGTTTTTTTTTTTTTTTTTTTTGTCACAGTAACTTTATTTAACTGATCCAATGCGGAGCTGCATGGAAAGCAATCTGTCTCCGCCAGGAAATGTAGTCCCAGGAAAAGATTGTCTTTACTGGGAAATTTAAATGATCGTGACTTCTACACAATTGTGCATAAGTGTTACAAAGCGAAACATTGAATTTTAAGGTGGGTGTATCACTTGAACATTTGATTTTGAAATATTAGGGGATTTTTAAAAAATAGGAAAATTAAGATAGGGTTTTCTGTTTTGGAAATTGGTTCTCAGTAACGTAATGTGAGCAGGTTATATATATTGATCTCAAACATGCACAATCGCCAGTATGGTTCTTTAAAAAGATCCTCTGCTCTGGACCAGCCCTGTGAGCCTGGCTCTTTGCTAGCTCCTCAGTCTGGGAATAGTTGAACATACCCTAATGGTTTGAATCCAGAACTTTCCTTTGTACAAAAGAGTTGCTTAGAGTAACATAAATTATTAAACAACCACTTTACCTTGTTTCTCGCCCATGGCAATAACATTCCCCCACTGCTGGTCCTACAACTAACTGTAAGGTTTAGCCAAAGGATAATCCATCTGCCTCTCCATACCCTGTAAACCTGAAATGAAAATCCAGATGGAGATCCAACCCTTCTTGTACAGTAAGTACACCTTTTAACAGCATATACCTTGTACGGTGCAGCAACTGGAAAGTTTTCTTGTAGCTTTACTGCCTATCATTTGCAAGACTCTTTCATGAGACAGGTATGGTTTTATCTACAAATCAATTACAGTAACAAAAGCATAACAAAAAACAAATTCTAAAATTAAATTAATTATTAAATGCTACATGATGCACCTTCTGCTAACAGGGCCTACCTTCACCTCTGTCAGTTCTTTTAAAGTCAAGAATGTTCATCATGTAAGACAAAAGTGTCAGCCTATTTCAGTTCACATCTTGGTGAATTTAGGAGGATCGCTGATGTCAATCACCTCAAAGCCCAGGTTGTCACGTCCATCTTTGGAATGGTGCTGATGGCCGTTAATGTTGTGAAAACAGTAGGCGCAGTGTGCAGTGGCCACAGGCACGACTTTGGAGAAGTTAGAGAAATCAACCTTATACTTGCCCTCTTTGCTTCTGGAGATGATGGGTAAGAAGTTGTAGCCCCACATGATCTCCTGAGGAATAAATGAAGTCCGAACTTGGCAAGAAGAGCTGGTGGACTCAGCAGTGCCATCTAGGAACACGACCAGCTCAAAGTCTCTCTTGTGGAGCGTGTCCACCGCCATCTCAAAGAATGGGCTGCTCTTGTTGATCACGTGGTACAGCGTAAGAGGACATACAAAGAAGAGATTGTCTTTACCAGCATCCACCATGAATTCAATATTGATCTGATCCATGATGATTGTCTCTCCATCTGGTGTATTTGTTGTCCTCAGCAGCTTGCCATAGATCTGGCTTCCTATCATCAGGGTCTTACGCAGGTTGGCCACTCTTATTGCAAGGCAAAGCGCCCCGTGTTTTGGGCTGATGACAGCCATTTCGCTGAATGTGATGGTTTTAGCCCTTTTTTTAGGTAAAGAAATTTTGGACAGGATGACTCCACACATGAAGCAGTTGATAATTGCACCGACAAGGGACTGGATGATGATAAGGGCCACAGCACCCGCACAGTGAGGGGTGATCATCCGTCCACNAAGGGACTGGATGATGATAAGGGCCACAGCACCCGCACAGTGAGGGGTGATCATCCGTCCACCATATCCAATAGTTGTCTGGGTTTCCAGGGAGTAGAGGAATGCAGAGGTGAGTCCAAAAACATTGTTAACACATGGAATGTGGTCCTCAGAGGGGTTCTGCCATGTCAGGTCTCCATTACTGCGAGCAAGCCAGAACCACAGCAGCCCGAAAATGAACCAACTGAGGGTAAAGGAGGCAATGAAGAAGAAAAGGACGAAACGCCACCGAATTTCCACAAAAGTGGTCCAGTAGTCAGCCAGGAAGGCCAAATTCTTTTTGTACTTTATGTTTCCAAATTCAATGTTGCAGCGGCCATCTTTCGTCACCAGTCTGGCCCTGCGGATTCTTCGCTCAGACAGATAGTCCTGGATGCGTTCTCGCAACCCGAACATTTTATAAGCCAGTGACCTATCAGAGAATAGAACCAAAAATATATGTTATAAAAAGAAGCTACAAATGATGGTCTTTTTTTTCTCTTGGCACCACTGACTAAGTTTAAATGACTCTAAAGAGGACATACATGTGTTGTGCTATTTCTCATTCTATGGCAATTTTCATGGTGGAATTCCTCCAAGAGCCAGAGTGTGATGATTTTAAAATTAAAGGCAGAGCAGGTTTTTTTTTTTTTAACTCTGACTCTACAGGAAAAACAGACTGGGAGTTTCTGACAGATGGAAAATCAAACAACAAAATTTTAAAAAAGCTATGTAGTATAAACTAGAGTTATTAGAGTTAAACAGCAAAATGTCAAAAGAGAGAAAGAGGAAAAAGAGATAGACAATAATTTATGCCATTATGCCATAACAGCATAAATGGCTGCGGTGACAAGGATACTCCATACACACTCTCACACACATACATATGTGCGCGCGCACACACACAAACACACACACACAAAACATCTACTAAATACTGTGTACACCACACCACCACATTAAGACCTGCACCATTTTCTTCCCCACATTTTTCTCTCTTCCTCATTTTGTTCATACATGATGCTTGTACTTTCTACCTGCTAATAACTCTTCATAAATAATAATCTGCACTCTAATGTAGTGTTGTGCACATTTTGCACATTGTGCACATTTTCTTGTGTCTAATCTGGGAAACTTGTGTTTAATACCTGTTAGTGCTTACAGAGGAAAGCAAGGGCTGTAAAATCTGTTAAATAAATGAAATAACAGATTAATACAAATATCTTTCATGAACATCCGTCCTGCTTTCATGTGAACAGTTCAGATTAAAGCAATTCTTCTTTCCTGTGTTTTGCATGACAACTTAACAAAATACCATAATTTTAAATTCAAATCAAATAAATGCATTACTTTTCCTTCCACTGTTGCATGACGGAAACTCACTATGAACTACTAATTTATAGTTTCACAACTGCCAAGCTGCTCTGTCCCCTGCAGTTTTACTTCTTATTGAAAGGCTGGAACTCTGGGTGTCTGCCACTCTTGTAGTAATGACGTGAAGTTTCCATTGAAGCATAACACATAAGCGATCCAAATAAACCAGATAATTTAGGAATTAGGCCCTTTGCAAGAAGCACAAGGATCATCTTTGTTTGCTTGCTTTCAATGCAGCAAAAATAAGCATTAAAATAATCTGGGCACACCTTAACGGAATACCAGCTGCTCACAGACATAATAATTTTTGACTTTATTCAGGCTCTAAAATCTCATAAGTCTGTTGCGTGATGGATGTTAACTGGCAGTATTGGCTACACAGTGGTTTCCAAGTAACTATAGCCTCTGTTCTTGCCAAGCCATGCAAACTACTCATTTGGATCAAGGCATGCTTGTTAGAGAGTGCAGCGAGTTTATGTTTTTGTTTTCAGTTCTCAAACCTCATGTCTAGTAATTTTGCCAAAGAAATCTGATAATCACCCGGTGTAGCTTGTTTGCAAGATTTAATCCGTTTGGATCTGAATCTAGTCTTTCAACACTGCTTATTTAGGCCTGCATGTTTTCATTCTGCAATAAAATACGCACTGCTGAAATAATGTCAGCTATATGTATATGCTTGAATTGCACATACGACCCAAAATTATGGCTTCACATTAGGAAAACAGTTGAAGCACTAAGAACAGAAACATCCAGTGAGAAGAAAGTAAAAGCATCGTGATGGAGCAGAATGGAAAAGACAGAAACCAAAATGAACCATAACACCTTAGTCATAAGAAAAAGGCTCCACAGTTATCACATCACAAGTGACACATTAAACAGCCAATAAAACACTATAATTAATAAATTAGTTTGTGATTTCTAAATTATTTCCAACAGCAGTTAGAATTTAATCAATAAGTTTGATTTAAAGGGCAAATGACTGAAATAAGTCTCCAATGTGCCTTAATTTCTCTTTTAGTTAAATGCCTTTTTAAAATAATGACATCTTTATGATTTAACATACAAAATTTGAAGAACCACCTAGACTAGACATCTTTACGATTTAACATGCAGAATTTTTAGAACCACCTAGACTAAGAACAAGGCAAACTTTCAATTATGAGACAGCTAAAAATTAAACAATATTTAATGTTTCATCCTGTCTATCTAAACTCACCTCTGAATCTAAGACAAATCCAAACGTTGAACAGAAAATCCCGTCTCTGCGTTTCGTTTTTACAGCTGAGACAGTTCAGGTGTGTCCAAACTCGGCTACAGTGTTTTTCTTATAGATTCACACCCACACCTGTGCACATTTATAGTGTCCTCTGTTGGTGTGTACTGGAATCATTCAGGTAATGTTTATGCCCTCAGAGACGTCAAATATCCCCCCCCCCCCCCNGCCCCACCCCATCCACCCCAACACACACACTCACGCATACTCACACACACATGCATTAAGTTGTATTTACCCTACTGAAGCCTAGCACCAGGGGCCAGGCTGACCTCTTCCCTCCTCACACACTCTCAACCCATTAATCTAAGACTTTTGCTCGATTGTACTTTTGATTTATTTAGCTTTTAAATACTTTTAAATCTACAAGTAAAAGTTGCAATTATAATAGTGTGATATATTATACAGTATCTGCATGTGTTTATGGTTTTCTGGGTCTGAATGAAGAACTGACTCTCAGGCTCTATTTACAGGACACACACATACACACACAGAGTCACTCTGTTGTTGGCTGCTGCTGAAAGAACACACGTTTTTGGAAATCAAGAGCTTCTTTCAAGGTCTCTGAATTTGACAGACGTTTCCAACATGTGAGAAGAGCTGCAAGCATCACATCACAACATGATCACAGCTTTTATGATCTGGGATTACATTCTACTGTATAATAACCATGCCATCTCTGGAATTTATGCATGGTACCCCTGAATAGAAAAAATGATAACTGCATGCTTATCCGCTGTATTCTTCCACTTTGCTGAGAATTATTGGCATCAAAATATGCTTAACACGTCCCAGGCATGGCATTGTCACTATCAATCCAACATCAGCGCATCATGCACAACCCTCTTCCCCCCAAGCAACAACCATTTCTATTTTTTTTTTTCACAGCAAATACAGAGTAATGCTGTGAAGAAATATGGCAACTGTAAACCATAAATAGGTGATGGAGAGGCTGAGAAGAAGAAAAAGAACATGTCCTAGATCCATACAGATAGCTCTCCTGGGTAGGGCAGAAATCAGCTCAGTTCATGAGCCATGGATAAGAGGTTGTGAATGCTGCAAGAAGAAAAGTGAAGTGTGCTTGGAGTCATTTTTCAACCCTATTGTTGCCAGTAAAAGTGGTGGAAAAGGGCAGAAATGTAACCTTACACACTGCAGAACGTGTACTGGAATGACAGTCAAGATATAGAGTTTTTTTTGTTTAGTTGACACACAAGATTAAGCTTTGCTTGTTAACTTTTCACTGCTGGAAAATGACACATTTTTGGCTGTTTGTTTAATGAACTGCCTGGTTTTTATCCCTCTTATTTTACACAGCAGGGCCGTGAATAGTGACCAAACTGCTGAGGCGCTCATTGCTGGTCTGGTTCAGCAACTTTGATAGCAGTACAATGCAAGTCAGTTACTGCCATGAAATAGCATTCAATTCAATTCAATGCCATTATTGTCCAGCCATGCTGGAAATTGGTCTTTTGTCTCACCATAAAAAAAAACATTGCACGTACCGCACAACTCAAATAGCACAATACATGTGGTACATGTACAACAGGATATCCACAGGCTGCAGCACATTATCCACTCAGCTGAGAGGATGATTGGCTGCACTCTCACACCTACAGGCAAACTGCTCACCTTCAGGGCCAGGAAGCAAGCGGACAACATCATGGCCGACCCTTTTCATCCTGGCCACCATCTTCTCGAGCTTCTCCCCTCTAGAAGGCGACTCTGGTCCATAAACACCAAAAAAATTCAGACACATACACAGCTTCTTCCCACATGTGCTGCACTGCTCAACAACTGCACCACTCCTGCATTTAAAAAGAACTCTGGACTTTGAAAACTACTACATCTGCTGCTAGAATAGAGAAAAAAAAAAAAAAAANTTTTTTTTTTTTTTTTTACATTAATCAATATTAAATGTAACCCTGTTCTGATGAATATAACTTGTTTAAAACCTACTGTGTATGATATGTATGATATATAAATCTGTTCATCAGTTACACAAATATAACCGATGAGCAGATTTTTATATATGTATAAACATTATACATATATATTTTTATATATGTGTAAAAATCTGTTGATCAGTTATATTTGTGTGGTTCAAGAGTCAGGACTATCCATGCATAAACATAAGCAATAATTATTCAGCCCATGGCAGCATTTCTGATGAAAAGTCGAAATCATTTCCATGTTTCCTGCAGCTCTGATCCTCTCATATTTATTCAATCAAGCTCTAATATTAGGAAAAGTACAGCTATCATCATTCGATTTAAGATTTTTATTTTTCTATTTAGTGACGAACCAAAACAATCAAATTGTTGACAGGCAGTGAAATCATTCCCACAGATTAATTTTTTGAATCAATAAACAACAGGTGAAACAGACTCAGTAAAACATTGCATAACTTAAAAGAATTCATATTTCTTAAAAACAACAAGTGCTGCTGGACCTTTTTGCAGGCAGCATCTGTGTTACCTTCAAAATTATGCAAGATATTTTATTCAGTATTTAATATATTTTGAAATAAAGTGCACTGCAAAAGAAAAGAAAAGGAAAACTTAGACAATTTACTGTTTTCAAAATGCTATTTGCCACATTTTGATATAGTGGGAAATTATATTTCATGTTAACATATGTGAATGGGCCGGTATTTAAATAAAATCTCTGGGTCTATGGACCACTTGTGATTTTTGATGCTTCAACATTAGGTTATGATTTAAAAAATATTTCCATAATCCAAATAGAATTTCCCCTGAAATTACATTTATTTTTTGCTGTATCAATGTATTGATTGCAGCATAACAATTTCATGAAATATATTTGACTTATGCTCGCCATTTATTCATATCCATTCTTACATTACATACCATCGCTTTTATAAATCTGATTTTTTTTTTTTTTTTTTTTTTTTAATTTTTTGGCCACAAGTAATTGTGCATTGTTCATAAAGCTCCTTTTTATGATCACGTAGTTCATTTAAGCTGAATCTAAAACTATATCTTTATTTTTCTCTTCAGAAACTTTTAGCAATTATTCAGTTCCAAAACATGTCAGAATGTCTCACAAAAGAAAAACTATTCTAGTCAGAATTTTTTTTGAGTTGTAGCCTTGAGCACTGGATTTATAAACCTTTACATTAATTTCTGTGTGAATTGAAGTGAACCCTTAACTTTTACTCTTTACTTCATGATTCAGAAACACTTTGCATCATTCACACATTCAGATGAGGGATTCGTATTCTGTGATCTGCTTGGTGTGACATGAATGTGTGTGTGTGTGTGTGTAGCCATGTTGCTGGGTCATCATGTCACTGAGCATTCATATTCTGTACCCATCATTTTCTCAGTAAAAATGGCAGCGTGCTAAATGCCAGATGTTGCATTCCCAGGCTGTGCAAAGTGCTTGTGAAGCATTTGCTTCTTGTGATAATACAAACATGAGCAGAAAATGATTTCTGGTATCATCTCTGAGCACTTTACAGAGTTATTGTCAGCATGTTTTTACAAGGAGCATTTTGTCAGAGATTTAGGCATGCATAAGAAAGCAAGCTGCCGTGCTTATAATAATCTTCAGATGTGTGTGTGTGTGTGTGTGTGTGTGTGTGTGTGTGTGTGGAGTATTGAAGCTCTTGGCTGTGTGTGAATGTACAGCCCAACAGGATCCTATAGAGAAGACCTTCGGCTGTAAAGCCTGAATAGAGATGGGCAATTATGAGAACCAGGCCAACAGGGTTTTCGGGGATTTTCCACTACAGGTGGGGGATTGTCCACTTACTCTCCATTTATTTGTTGTGCCCCATTAGCACCAGTTATACTCAAATCAGGTGTGTTTTAACCCGTAAGCCGTAGTTTAACCCTGTATGAGCGGAGTAGCTCTCTCAGAATGGAATATTCTATTTAGCTTTATGAGCAGATGGTTGAGATGTGACTGCAATAAGGAGGCAATGAAGCACAAGATGATACCATGGTGCAAATGTTTAAAGGACCATACCAGTCATTTTACATGTTTGAGCTTAATATATTCAATTTTCCTACATGTTACGTTACTGACAATCATTTCCCAAAGGATAAAACCGTGTTTCAGCTTCCCTGATATTTTGCAAAAACCTCTTAATCTTTCAAAATCAAATATTCAAGCGATACACCCACATTAAAAATTGACGTTTTGCCTGCTAATAGTTACGCAGCCTTATGAAGTCATAGTTATGTAAATTTTTCAATAAATGGAGGTCTTCTTTTGGGACTATAATCCCTGGTGCATTTTCTGATAACTCCACACTTTTTATTGCGCTTAAACGCTAAAATTACTAACTTCAAAAAAAAAAAAAAAAAAAAAACCCTGAATACACATCTTGTTCACAATGATGGATTACCTGTCCTAGAAACATTTCAAGTATCAACAAGTTGCTTTTAATAGCGTACCAGAATGAACTGAAACATATCAGTCTGGAAGATAGGAAATTGTTATTATTTAATTCGCTGTTTCAGTAGTGTGCTTTGGGAAATAACTGTCAGTCATGTTACGTGTATGAAAATTGAATATATTAGGCTGAAACATGAAAAATGGACGGTATGGTCCTTTAAATTACAACTGAGTTTTATGTGTTATTCTGAGCTGCAAGTCAGGATGCTTAATAAAGAGCGTAGGATCGAATTCAGCTTTTTTTTTTTTTTTTTTTTTTTTTGAGCTAAAAGATTATAGCTTAAAGGTTTCTGAGTTAGCCAAGTCTCTGTGAGTTGTACAAGCTAGATAAACAATGTGCCTACACATGCAGTACATGCATGGCTGCCTGGTAGTCATGATTGTGGATTTAACAAGTTCAGGATCCACCATAATCACCCGGATCAGACTCAAACTTTCACTTCTTCCCAAACAAAAAAAGACTGTGCAGAACTCTTTGGCTACAGATGATGATGTCACATCAGATATGGAGGAGTTTTTAGACAGCCAAGAAAAGGAACTTGGAATAAAATCAAATCTATCAGAATTGTTGGCAGAAACGTGTCAGGTTGAAAGAGATTATCTTGAAGAGTACATACAGGGAGCATAGTTCAATCGGTCCATGCTAGAACATATGAATTTCTATGCCAATAATTTATTGAAAATGTGGCTAAATTGGTGTTGGGGGTGGGTGTGGGTGTGTGTGTGTGTGTGTGTGTGTGTGTGTGTGAGTGAGACATAGCCACAGCAGACCGTCCTTGNTTTTTTTTTTTTTTTTTTTTTTTTTTTTTTTTTTTAAGCAGGCATTAATACATAATTACATGGAAGGAAAAAAAATGACTCAGTTTTGATGTAAACCATTCTTGAAAAGCTTAAAATCAATTCTCTCCCTCACCTCACTTTCTCACTCCACCAGTCTGTTTGGGCACTGTCTGTTTCATTGTACAGTATGCAGGCAATTTAATGTAATGTGACACCAGCTGACAGAATCCACAAGAATGCAGAACCATTGTTACTCTTAAGGGATTATACATTTTCACAGTTGTGTATACTAGTACACAACCAGTATATCTTATTTCACACAGACTGACAGCTGTTTACAATTCCCTAATGCTGCTTCATTAATTTTTCTGTCTCAAACACAACAAATTATATTAAAAACTGGTGAAAACGACTCTTGTTTTATGCTAATCTGTTGTTTGCAATGGTTATTAATGAAAGCATGCCAGTCCTTCCCTGAAGATCCATGTTAAAGGAGGAGATGTCTCTAAATTTGCACATTAAGCCATTCACAGGATTATCTCGAAGCCGATAGACCAAAGATCTCAAAATCCTCCTGCCTGGAGGGCTGCTCACAACTTACAGCACATTGTTTCTCAGTAAGAACTCAACCTGACAGCAGTCCCCAGCAGAATGTATATTTTTTTAACACACAGCTAATAGAAGAGGTGGTCGCTCTAAGCTATGGATGCCAAACCTTTTTGGCACTGATGGCTGCGGGCTGAAGACAAGGGGATAAATTGGCCAATGGGTAATGGATTATTTGGACACTGATTATTTGGTTTTATAAATGGACATTAGCTTCCAAACTTATATCATCATGATGTTGAAATACCTCTTGACATCTTCCTTTAAAAGTAGTTTAAGCAGATTAAAAATGTATTTCCACCCGGAGCTCTTTTCAAAATAATTGGACTTCTTAAATAAACATTTCCTTACCATCTGACATGGTGGATTCACCTTGTCATTGTGCGAAGGCTGCGGTTTATCACAGCTCAATTCTCAAGACAATATCACAACTGCTCGTTTGCTCTGATCTGCTCTCGTCCTCATTAAGCACTCACACCTACCCAGAAGCATGTATAAAGGTTTAAAGGATTTTGCATGTTTAAGCCCAGTAAATACCACCCACATAACGCGCTACGTTGCTGTGACAACCATTTTCCTAAACATAAAACCATATTTTAGTTTTTCTGTTATTTTGACAAATACCCTAATTTTTCAAACTCAAATGTTTGGATAATCTACCCACCTTAAAATTTGATGTTTCACCTGCTAACATGTACATCTGAATGTAGAAGGCACGGACGTTTTAACATCTCGATGATTTCTCGGTAAAAGCCGTCTTCTCCTAGGGCTATATTCCCAATTGGAGACATACATTTTCTTCTGTACAGTCCGTGTTGGACTGGATGAATTAAGCATCTTTGACAAAAAAATAAGAACGATGTATGATCTGTGATTGATTACTTATCTCAAGCACATTTCAAGTCAAGTTTACAACTTGATTTTTATAGTATACTGGATTGACCTGAAACCAATG
Organism: Lucifuga dentata; assembly: GCA_014773175.1. NCBI lineage: Eukaryota > Metazoa > Chordata > Actinopteri > Ophidiiformes > Bythitidae > Lucifuga > Lucifuga dentata. Next base: position 46,028 of record VXCM01001533.1, on the reverse strand, counting down.
GCAATCTAGGTAGGGAAAACAATTATAAAATTCACTGATCCAGTAGTATGTTTTGGACAGTGATTAGCAGTAATGCAACATGTATGCAGATTGTATTTATTGGGCTCATACATGCAAAATCACCTGTATGCTCCTTTAAGATTTTCCACAGTAAGAGGAAACACATAGGACTGAATATAAATGATGATGATTAAATAACAACGCACTGGAAATTTAATTTGCCAGAGATATAATTGAGCTACTGGTTTGAGAGAATGGATCATGTCTTTATTCAGCATGTCTGGTTGAATTAAATCTTCCTATAAAATGTAGAAAATTTTTAGAAAGTTATTCTGGAATTGGGTTGGTTTTGTACAGCAGTTTCAGACTAAAATGGCCACTTCCTCTGTCCTGTAAAGAGACCCACAGAGAGGAACAGCTTCAAACTGCTCCAAACTGTCAGAAAGTGACAGATTGAGACAGACAATCAGCAGCGATCTGCAGTTTCAGAATTACAGCTGGTGAAGATTTTCAAAATGTCTTAGAATATAACGCATATTACAACATTGCACTCTTCATACAGCATCCAGAGAGAGTTACATTTAACCCCAATGCATTGAAGCACAAAGAAGTGGCCAGTGATGATGTACATCCACTGCTGTACCTCTTTCCTCCACATGGTGGCACTGTGTCAAGACTGACATGATTTTAAACTCACTTTTCAGATGATAAAATGAAAATGCAAATGACATAATTTAGCCTCTGCTTGACCTCTTTATGAAAGGAGAGTCTGAATTTTTACATTTTGAAGAAAATCTCCATAGACATTGGTGGAAACAAAACACACTATTGGCTGTGTTACTGTGAAATATGCAGATGTGGTTTATTGTAATTCAACAGAACAAGTATTTAAGTCCTAAAGGACTTTTGCAAAGTATAATTCTGGCCCCTTATGCTTGAATATTAACTTGTAAACTGAAAACAGTTTAAAACAGAATAATGAAATTGTTCAGGAATAACACGTTCTACTTAGAATATAGTAATGAATATTTCTTTTCTTTTAATGGATTATTATCTATGATGTTTGTAATGTGCTATTATTTTAAGACTTCCATAGAGGATTTTACAGTATTCCTCCTATTTCTAAATTATGTATTAATATATAACAAGCACAGTGCTGTAGACCTTCACACTCACACAATACATAATTTAAACTCTAATAGATGCACTCATTTCCCAATGTCAAACTTCTCTTTAAGTGCACTACATATCATAGAATAAGGAGTGCATGTAGTTGCTGCTGGGCTCCTAAATCCTCCATTTTTTAATTTAACTTTTTTTTTTTTTTTTTTNTTTTTTTTTTTTTTTTTTTTAAATGATGAGCTGCTGGACAAATGTGTTGACCCTGATGAATTTGTTACAGCTGTAACAGCATACTCAGATTAATAATTTACACACTTTCCATTGCAAACACACCTTGTCTCTTCATGCATCACGTTATTAATGTTGGTCCACAGCTCTGCTCTTTGCCGCACCAAATGCAGCACAGTCACTTAACAGTTAAATATTTTAGATATTAACAAACAGCACTACACCTTGAAGACAGATTCAAGTACAGCTCAAGCAATTTCCCCAAACCATAATACTGAGGATTAAAATGTAAGGTTTTTTTTTTTTTTTNGTTTTTTTTTTTTTTTGTTACTATTTTTAAGGCAGCCCCCGACCCCTTACATGCTCACACGCCCATCTGCCTCCATTATACTCGTACAGTAATATGTTTAATGCAGCTGTCCTCAGATTTCCATGTCTGTTCCTTCTTGTTCCCAGCTGCTAATAACATTGCAGTTCATCGTAGTGACAAGAGGATCAATCAGAGCTAATGAAGCCTGGGAGGAGGTGAGAGAAAGAGAAAAGAAGAATGAAGCCAAAGAGGGTGTAGCGAAAGAGGGGTGGGGTGGGGGTGGGGGAGTTGCTGGAGCAAGGAGAATACAATTGCCAAGTGAGTGGAGAGAGGATTAAGAAAAATTACTTTCCTCATTCAGAATGAAAATCCTCCTCACTCCAAGCAAGGAAATTCTCATCTTCCTTGCTCAGATGATCATTTCTTCACCTGATGACCTTGATGACTTCTTGGCTTGATATACAGTATTGACTGTACACTGGGCTGTTGTGAACAAGTCAGGAAGCTGGTGGTTTGGATTGAAGATTCTTGTCTTAGAGCGCACAGTGGATGATTCTGCCATTCCCTTAGCAGTTTGAGAAATCAAATATTTAAAGGAAAATACCGTGATAGTGTATGTTTGAGCCCAATATATACAATCCACATAAACATTATATTATTGACAATCATCCCAAAATATACTTTTAGGGTTTTTTGGTCCAGACTGCCATTGGTTTCAGTTCATTCCAGTATGCTATTGTAGAGGCTTGAAACATGCTTGAGATACACAATCCATCACAGTGAACATTATGTTTATTAGGTTTTTTTTTTTTTTTTTNTTTTTTTTTTTTTTTTTGGTTTTTTTTTGTTAGAGTAACTTTATTTAAAGAGCCAACATGGAGCTGCATGGAAGACAATTTATGTCTCCGCCAGGAAATATAGTCCAAGAAAAAGATGGCTTTTACAGATAAATAAAAATGGCAATGCTTCTACAATCATGCAGTGTTACAAGGTGGAAACAGAATTTTTAAGGTGAGTTTATCACCTAAACATTTTATTTTGAAAGATTAGGGGATTTGAAAAAATAACAGGAAAACTAAAATATGGTTTTATGTTTTGGAAATTGGTTGTCAGTAACGTAACATATATGTAGGTTCTATATATTAGGCTCAAACATGCATAATCGCTGGTTTAAGTCCTATATTTCCTTTTTAATACCTCTGTATCTAAGTTTTGTAGAGATTTAAGCTGCAGTTTAGGCACACATGCAATACATTTTTTTTTTCCAGTTTGCGGGAAAAGTTCCAAAAATAGACATATCCTCAGTGAATATAGCAGATGCTGTATGGTTTAATTCATATGGAAATGAAATGATGAATATTAAATCAAAGTCAGAACATACATAGCGCTTCACTATGTATGTTGTGGATTGCTGCAGTTTACCATAGACAGCCCGGTTTTATGATTGTAATGGGTAATCTATTAAAGAAGCAATGAAGAGCCTATCATGATGTCTTGGGCACAGCCATTATGCAAATGAGTCTACACCACACCCAAGTTTCCTCCAAGCACTTCTAATAATGAATGTACCAAGAAGCTTTATTAATGCAAGACAGTACAGTCAACTGAATGGATTTCTCCACAGGATGAACAGCAGTGGCAATAAGGTAGAAGGGGCTCAGCTTTGATCAATAACAGTGTAACCTCAGGAGGGGAAATAATTACACATGCCCTGGTTCTAAGCAGCTGGAGGCCACCAGGGCCTGATCCATGAGCAGGATCCATACTCACATGGAATCCAAGTAATGTCAATGAAATACCTGGATTTTTATAATTAAGATCGCCAGACCATCATGATCATTGATGCGATATGCTCCACTAACTTTGGGAGTGAGTCTGAGTATGGTCCAGAACTCCAACCCCCCAAATCAAATCCCAAGCTCCTCATTATCGCAGCCTTACTCCTTGATGTTCCATGATCCGCCGTCATTGGCTCATCGGCTGGGCAAGGCTCAGAAAGTCAGAAGTGTCTCTCAGGCATCGTAGTTTACCCTTGCGTCTCAGTGGGGGGCAATTTTGTATAAAGTGGGCTGCAGAGTCATAAATCTCCTCTGCAACTCAATGCAGGAAGTGCATAAAGATGTCTCATTGGCTTTCCAGTGATAGTAACATTATAGCTGTGTGTCTTCCTTTTTTATTTGCTCCTCCCCCACTTATCTCCATCTCCCTCTCTCTATGTCTCTCTCTCTCTCTCTGCATGGACATTATGTATACATTCAATTTTCTCAGTGCACTAATTTCTCAAAACCAAGTCTCTTTCTATCTCTCACAGGCTTCTCCCTCATTGATCTCATACTTTCCAACCCCCGCTGGCATAATAAAATATTACAGGTACAAAAAAAAAAAAAAAAAAAAAAAAAAAAAAAAAGACCTACAAACTGCATTATGAACTTGTCATTCAGCTCTAGTGAATTTCAATACTAAACTATGGAATTTATTTTATATCCAAACCATGATTTTGAGCATTGCTCACCATCATGATTAATATAATGGGAATGTGGCCAAGTTCAGGTCAACTCACTTTTAATTCTAATTATTCAGTAAGCAGATTTTCTTGACACAAAATTGACAGAGTGAAATTGATCCCAAATTTGATCTCTTTTACTTCTTTTTTCCTCACTCTCCTGCCATTTCTTTGTCTTACACTTTTTCACTGCTTCTACTTTATATCTTTCTTGAACCCTTGGGGCCTTTTCTTCAACTGTTTTAGCGTAATAGATTGCATCACATTCCACTTCACCATCCCTCTGTCCTCTCCCACCACCACACGCGTCTCTTATCGTCTACATCTCACTGTACCACTGTACTTTTCCGAGCACTTTTCTCTCTGCTTTTTCCTGCAACAGAAATGAAGCCATGTGGTAGACGTACACATGCATGTTGATGCTCTTGGTAAATAGGTGTGCATACACACATGCACATTCACACACACATGCACACAGAGTCATGAAGGACAAATCCTGAGGGACAAGAGGTCCAATCTCTGCGTTGAAGTGAGAGATGAGAGGGGAGAGGAGCACACATATTTATATCTTTTCTCACTGACTCTCTCTCTCTCTCTCTCTCTCTCTCCCCCCCCCNCCCTCCCTCCCCCTCATACACATGCACCGACAGACCCCCTCTCACACAGGAGTAGATAGAGAGCGGTGAAGAGCAGAAGGAGCTGGGCGGCAGGCAAGAGGCAGGAGGGCTATTGTTGAACAAAGCCAGGAAAGGAGTGCGCAGTCCTGGGGAGAAGAGCATCTCTGAAATGCCTCGAAGGGAGCCTGCCAGCTACTCCTGCAGAGACCTGAAGGTAAGCCTCATGTACCACTGACGGAGAAAAGCAGAGAAAGAGACAGAGATAAGGAGGAGAGAGGGAGAGAGAGAGAAGGAGAGAGTGGGGATTTAGACAAAAGAAGAAAGGGTGTTTTAAAAAGCCACCGATGCATAGTACTACGGTGGCTCCACATCCGTGTTGCATCCTCTTGATTTGGCTGTGGATGGTGTTGCATGCCGTGATTGCATTACGTGTTTCATCGCACCTCAACACCTCCCATCTGGAGTGGCTTACCAAATAAAAAGTGTACATTACTTGAAAGATGATCACAAACTATGGCAGAGAGAGAAAGACAAGCGAGACACAAAGAGAGAGAGGCAGAGAGCAGGATGGAGAGAGAGAGAGAGAGAGAAAATGTGAGACCATGCAAGACACTTCAAGAGAACAGGAAAAGGAAAGTGGTGAGGGAAAGTGGCTGGATTACCCCCTCCATCAGCTACAACCTTCATCATACCCTGTTTCCTTCATTTTATATCACCGATGTCACTGCAGTGATAGATCATCATGCATTTCCTTGCCCTTGTGGAGGGGGCAGGGTAATCAAAAAAAGCGATGGATTTTTTCTGACGCAAGCAGAGAAAAGCCTGTCAACACTTGTGCTGTTTCAGTTCTCTCAGTGCAATGCAGGAGTTTTGCAAGCACGGCAGAAAGAGCAAATTCACAGCAAATGTGCTTCCGTGTGTACTGTAAGCGCATGTGTGTGCAGGAGGTTTGTGTACACAGTGCAGCATGTTTCTGCTCTCACATCTTATACATTCAATAAAAGCAGGGGGATAATGCAAGGGATGTGGGGGTAGCAATAGCTGTTTGCTTGCAGCCTTTTCATAAATAGTGTAGACTAAACCAAAAGAACAGAGAGCAAATCATTTATACTGATTCCCTTTGAAACATTTGCGCTCTCGGCTGAGGATTAGCGTTGCATGGATTAAGGTCTGATGTATACTGCTAATTCTGCTGTTTTGCAGTAGCTCCGGTTCAGCATACTCTGCAGGACACACACGTCTTAAGAGTTGTTGCTGTAAAACTTTGATGACAATGCAGTGGGCAGCCACATTTATTTTTCCTGAAGCTCCCATCCTACGCTGTATACGTCAACTGGGAATGTCAAGACAGTGTTCCAGTGTTCAGTACTCGTGTACAAAGTACGTGAACTCGATCATCACTTCTTAATGTCTATCTGGCACAAGCAGAAGCCATCGACCATGTCATCATCATCAGTGTGTGGAGAGAACTCAGAACCTTTGGAGAAAATTCAGCGAGGGTCATTTCTCCAAATGTACTGATTCTGGAATGAAAACAGCCTCTCTGCCACATTTGAGAGTACTCGTATCGCTGTTATCTACCATGACCCGATGATTGGCTATTTAAAGGATGATAGGGGAAGTGTGAATCACCACAGCGTAATGCGTTTTGATGGGTGGCCTTTTGACCTTACTAGCAGCATTATCCGTGTAGCAGCAACTCAGCATTACGTAGCTCGCTGCCCTCCTCTTAGCATTGCCCGTGTCCCCATCTCCTTAATAAGTGGAGAAAAGAGGGCAAAGGCCAGTCAGCAGGATCTAAGAAGCCTCTCAAAAGAGGAGACAATGTGAATAATTAACTGGAGCTGTTTATTTAGTTAAGACTGTGTGTCTCTCAGGAATGTAGGGAAAGCACTGTTCTTCAAGTAGATCCACGCTTTCTTACATCGCAGCAGCGCATTTGTGTCAAGAGCTTAGCCGAGCGTGAAGAGTTTTGTATTTATTACCCTGGAGATTGCATTTGCATGTTAAGAGTACTGGATACAAATATTTTAGTGGTCAGACCTACATGCAGCACTGCTTGATAAACTGTCATTATCAAAAAAAGAATATAGATTTGGAATTTAGTCTGTGCATATCCAACATTAACTTTTCCTGTTCTTTGTGGGCTGTATTTGAATAGCATCCAAACTCTTGGTAACTGAATAAAACAGATAACAATATTTCAACACATTTGTTTCAGCACACAGTGAAAGTCATTTTGTTTATACCCTCATAAATCTGCCACCATTGCAAATATGAGCCCAGTGTTTACTGTATGTTAACATGTCACTTGCAGTATACTAGATTTATGGTACACTTGTGCCCTGTTCACTCTTTCTGCAATGGCCTCAACATGCATGCATCTCTCCTACAGTTATGTCAAACATAAAGTTGATACATGGAGCTGCAGCTCTGACCAATAGGCAGCACAAACACACATTTACCTTCATATTAGATAAAGACAGATGACTGTTTTAGGGATCACCTATTTGTCCTCTATTTGTCTGCTTGTCCATCTTCACACTTATACAACAGTAACACAATGGACATGTATGTTTGGCAATTGTTTACATCAAAAATGTACCACATAAAACACGCAGATAAAAATATTAAGAAGTTACATCATGAAATTAAGTGTAAAATAATATGGAGCGCAAAGTAATGAAGAAATAAAAATAACTATTATATCAAACATAAAAACTACATATGTAGGAGGTAATTATTTTATCCTTGGAGTTTGTTCAAGATCAAAAATTTCTATATCTATAATGCCCCTTGTCTCTGTCAGTGTACTCATTATTCCACAATTCAAACAGGTTATAGTGTAATCTGTAGTCTGGGACACTACAAGATAATTTAGTCAATGTCTGAGCCTTATTCCCCCTTCTGATGATCTCAAGTCCCGATATTTTTGATGTCTAAAGATTATCTTGCAAGATTCTCCTGTGGTGTGACAACTATTAAGAATGTATTTTACTTCCTCAGATGTCCATGATGGCCAAACAGATTTAAAATTGCAAATATATAAATATGTTAGTAGCTGGGGGGAACCCCAAGGACTGATGAGGATGCAGATGCAATGTGATGTGGAAAGACCGATAGCCAATTGGGAACCAAGCTGACTGAAAGAAAAGAAGTCAAACAACCATGACTGCGAAGTGCAAAACATGATGGACTTGAAATGGAGGATCAACTTGATGATTTGTGGCAACAACACCATTGTCTACATAGCTAGTTGTTCGTTATCAACCATATTTGTTTTGCTCAAAGGTCACATTTGATCTGAGTTTGTTCACGAGATTTTGTGAAGTTTCTGGTTTTGAGAGTTGGGATTCTTGATTGTGAGTTGAATCTATGTATGGTGTGCTGTTGTGGCCAAATTATTACGATTTATTATTACGATTTATTATTACGAATTATTATTATTAGAAATTAAAAACATGATAATCATTTTAACTAGCAAGAGTAAAAAATATCCATATGACAGAGACATACTGGCTACACAGATGTACTCACAGTACACAGTGAGCCATATGCTGCACCTCACAATACAAATCAAGAACATCGCATGCATTTTAACCGCGCTGTGTTGTATTAAGCTTTTGAAAAATGTGTAGCTGCTAAATTGCAAGATAATTAAGATGTAGGATGAGAACACATTGAGGCCTCCAGTATATCTAGAGGGTTTTTTTTTTCTTCCAGTTTTTATATAAGCGTCTATGAAGCGTGAGCAGTCATTACAGGGGAAGCATCAGGGAAAGTATGTCTCTGTACATTTACAGCTAATTAACACAGAGAGAAAACCAACAATACAGATAAGATCTATAAGGTGGATGTTTGTAAATGCTTCTTCTTTTAAATCTTTAAATGGTCTGAAGATACTACTATGTAATCTTAGGGTTATTTTCCAACTTCTTTCTGATATGATATATAAAAGGAGCTCATCAAAGTCATAGGGACACAGTGAGGCATGTCAGGAATTCCAATCAAGACCATTTGTTTGACCTTTGGTTCCTTTGACCATGTGCTGCCTGGCTCAGCAGTCCTGCCCAACCCTGCTCATGTCCTCCCATCCTCTCTCCTCCCTTCTTCCTCTGCTCTCCTATCCGCTTTGTAATGAACCACGCCGCTGTATAGTTTGCTAGCAAAGAAACCGTTAACATCTGACACAACAAAAGAGCTCAACACCTACAGATCACCTCAATATGACCATGACTTTGTGACATATTCATTACAAACACCATAATACTCTGCTTAATTGAAAACTTCATATATTTAGGTTGTTGAGGAAACAGTTTGCATTTTATTGTATGCAAAAGTGAACACAAGGCTATTATAGTATTTTTCAATTACTTTGCTCACAACCCCATTAATTCTTTTGCTTAGCCATCTTTTTTTTCTGCTAAAATCGAGCAGTCGCATAAACAATCTGAGATCTAAGCTGTAAATCATTGCGAGAGGCTGACATGAACCTGATAATAAAGATACGGTGTGTTTGGGAGCATGCCCACCCACCCTTGTACATCTCACATCTGTCTCTCCTCATCTCTCAGGCCCTAGCCAGCATGAGGTGTCATTTGGCTCCAGTAGGTGTGGGATTTTAATCCCATCCAACCCCACTCAGCAGCACTGTGGAATCATGGCTATCATGATTTTTAAACCATGCTCATCTTAGTGGAGGAAGCGAGGCAGGATGATATCTGCACAAAGCAGCAGTGCAATAGCTATTCTTGGTCTCAGCAACTGCATTTTCTCAAGGGTATGTGTGTGTGTGTGTAAAATGTACTGTAAGAGGGACAGTGATTGAGGGACAGCTAGAGAGACAGGTGTAGGTGTGTGTGTGTGTGTGTGNGGACGACATATCATTAAGCAAATTGTTTCTCCAGTGTGAGTTACTTGGATATCTCTGTGCAGAAGTGTCACTCCAGAGAAGGTCATCCACGAGAAGGACACAACTGGATACACTTAGCTCACTATCGGGCAACAAGGCAAGAGTAGGGAGGGATGGAAAGAACTTTTGTGTGTGTGTGTGTGTGTGTGTGTGTGTTTTGTTGCTAGGCCTGGAGCCAAACTCTCTGGGGATGATTTTAGTCATTTGCCCTGCCTGACCTCAAAGTGTCATAAGTGAGCAGAGATAGGGATGTAGCCATGTTATTTTGTGGGCCAGTCTTAGTCCAGTATAATCATGACACGGCCAGTAAACATGACTCTTTACTTTCACTCATAGAGAGGAGGATAAGAGGGTTGGGAATAGAACCAAAGACAACAACTGAGCTGGAATGATTCTACCAATGTAGATGTTGATCTTACGCAATGGAATCTTTGTTTCAGTATTCCAAGCTCTGAAATATTTCTTTCTTAACATCTTTCTTTCTGTCGCCCATTTTTCTTTGTCTCCTCTGAGTCAGCACTGTTGGCTGTATTGTGATGACACTTCAGAATTGTATTTTCCAGTAGAAAACTGCAAGCTGTGACCTCAAGATGTACGGATGAGTGAGAAATAATAGTCAAATTTGTCGCTATTGTAAACTGAGGACAACTGCTGAGTTTACAACTTCTTCCAGTCATTTATAACCCTGTCATGCTCAATGACAGGGTTAAACCCAACAGAGAAACTGTTAGGTGGGAACTCATGCTGTGTTCTAGTTACAGTGGGATGTCAGAATTTCCCAGTTCAAATTCTGACTTCCGACTGCAAACCATGACATGACATTACGCACTGACAATACAGAAATACAAAGAGTGGATGAAATTAAATTTTGGGGGGTCTTAATTGATAATAAGTTAAAACTGGAAGTCACATATAAACTACATTAAATCCAAGACTGCAAAATCTATAGCCATTCTCTATAAGGTTAAAGATGTACTAAATGAAAAGGCATTGTTAATATAATTCCATTATTGTTCCACATATTAACTATTGTGTTGCCATCTGCAGAAATATATTCATTACATACACCAAACAACTATTTGTCCTCCAAAAGAGAGCTGTAAGTATTATAATTGGATGCAGTAGTAGAGTTCCATCAAATCCTCTATTTTACAAACTACAAATGTTAAAATTTTCTGATACTGTAAACTATAATGTTGGGCAAATTATGTTTCTAGCTCAAAATCAAACACTATACCAACAAATGTTCAACAAATGTTTAAAGAACAAAAGAGTCAGTATAATCTTAGAGGAATTTGTATGTATGACAGGTTAGAACAGAAACAAAAAGAAGTATATCAGTGACTGGTGTTAATATGTGGAACAAGATGGAAAATGAAATTAAATTATGTAAAACTCTAAAAAAAAATAAATTAAATGGATGTTTAAAATTAATGCAATTAAGAAATATGAAGAAATTCTATGGATGACTGATCTTGAAATCATGATTGTGTATGTATGTATGTGATAATGTATATGTAAATGTAGTATTTTCTTTATTATGGTGAAGGTGGCACAATGAATTAGTGATCAGATTCTTTATTCTTAAACAATGTGATATGTGAGGATAGGATTTAAATAAGCTTTGTCTTCAGTCTACTCCTTTTCGATCACAGAGGAAATATGGGATATATCTGTGAAATATAGTAACAAACTGTGATTTGTGTGTGTGTGTTGTGTATTGTACAGTATCAAATGTTGAATGACCGAAATAAAAAAAAAAAATTTCCAGCCAAATGTAAACAAAGAAGCATGGCTAATAAATACTGCAAGATTAAATAAACTTAGTAATAAATAATAGCTAATGTACAGTTAGATTATAGGACCATTTGGTTAGATTGCGCAACAATGATATTTATTAATCACAGCAGATATGAAACATTTGTGCAGAGAAGTAAATGTTCTGAAAGTATTTGCACTTATGTATCAAATGGTTATTATACACTAGAAAGTTAACTCTGTGTTATATTTTGATCTTTTTATTTCAATGTCATGCAAGAAAAAATACTTTATTCGCCAGTTAGCTGATCATTTCCATTCACAAAGCTCGCTTCCACAGGCGCCACCATGTTGAGTGACATCATACTCGTGAAGTCAGAGTAGATAATTTTGGTCCGAGTTTCTCAGTCAGAACTCCAACTTCAAGTGCTGTCCGTTCCAACGCATTTTTTCAAGTCGGAGGTCTGAAAAATCTGACTTCCAAGGTAGCTGGAACACAGCATCAGTTTACCTAAGTGTTACTGAAATACAACTTACATATTCAAATAATGCTAATGTTGTTGCCAAAATGTTAACAATTTGCAGGCAAATGCTGAGATGGCAGCAAGCAGCCTTCTCAGCATTTGCAAAACCAGCACATCTTGGAAAATTTCAAGCAGAACTGTGTTTCTCCACAGACTGCAAACTATGTATTGATTACCTCTACACAATGGGAAATAAAGTAATCCTGAGAATGAAATGATCTGCTATACTCAAATGTTGATTGAGAGATAATAATAATTAAGGTAATGAATCAGTTGGAGTGGTCTTATTGGCTGTGGCACTTCTTTTCAGGAGGGTTTAGGTCTCCTGGCTGTTATTGGAGCAGTGATTATTGATAAAAGTCCTCTTGGCTCCACTCCAAGCCAATGCTTACCTTTCAGAACAGCACTCATGGCTTGCAACATTAGTTTCTGAAGTTATATAAATGTAGAACATTAAATCTCAAAATACAAGCAGGTCCTAGAGGAAAATCATTGTGAATGCCATGGGTTACAGCAAAAAAAAAAAAAAAAAAAANAAAAAAAAAAAAAAAAAAAACATGTTTTGCCGTGCTCCATAAAGATTACTGTTTATGACATGCAGTGTCAGCAAATGAGGAGAAGGTATGTACTGTAGATTTCCCTTTGGGATGCAGGTCCGCTGGTTTGCTAAAGTCCTTTTAGTTTTACGGACAACAGATGAGTGCTGTTGTTATCAGGACACAAACAGCCAAAGTATCATGTCACTCTTCTGGTAACAAGATAAATGCTTGTTACCCTCTTAAAGAGCCAAGATAAAAAGTCCCAGCTGGTATCCATGTTCGAACACCTCTCATTTGGGTATGTTGAGTCTGCTGTTATGAACACACACTGCAATCAGAGCCTTGCTGAAAATGCAGCAGGTCTGGAGTTCACAAACCTCCAGGGAGTCATGTTTAATTCATGAGAACCTAAAAGGAAAGCAAGGCCTTGCAACCCCTTTAATACATTCAGTGAGGTTTTTTTTTTTTGTTTTTTTTTTTCTGGAACCTCTGTATGTGTATGTGTGTGTGTCCTGTGGCTCTCCTGCCTGTCTGTCCATTCCCCACTCTGATGCTTGTCACGTCAGTCTGCCCTTTGCTTTGGACCATTAATGTCAACACCACATTCCTGTGTGGATCTGACACGTGACGTAGTCAGCTCGCTTTTACGCTCTCCTTTGCATTTTCACTCCTCATTCGTCAGCGATCAAACAGAGTCACATCAAAGACAGATGCCAGGGAAAAGTCAGATGTTAAAGTCAGGGACTAGCGGAAACAAATGTATCCATGCTCCCTTGCTTTTGTTATGATTATAATTTTCTGTATATCTCTTGTTCTTCTGGTAAATTAAATGTAGTTGATTTCCAAGCAAGAGCCAGAGGTTTTATGGAACTCCAAAAGGTATTGTAAGATTGCTGCTAAAATTAGGGCTTTATCTAAGCTCCGCCACACACTCAAAGCCCCACTCTCCTCTACAACTACAGCAGTAGCTGTTATTAAATCCCACACCATTCAGGAGACATGGTGTTCCTTTTCTGCTTCTCCTGTCACTTTGCACCTCATATAATAGAATTTTAAAAATACCTGCTTCAGCATACAACTTTGGAGCAAAGAAATACACTTCAAAATCACATCACACATATTTTAGCCTGTCGTCTTATCACCTACTCCAACAGAGATTAAAAATATATGGTTATACTGTTTTACATTGGGTTAGATTAGCTTTTAAGTGAAAACAGAGAAAGATTTCCATCTCCACATTACCAACTGATTCCTGAAAGAAAGCAGTCACTGCCTTTGATTTGAAGGATGATGCAGCCTTTGTGTCTAGATAGAGAAGTGTGAGAGTCGTGTGTCTGCATGCAGAGCACTGTATGTATGTGGAAACGCGTAGCCAAAGCAACTGGCAAGGCTGGCAATGACGCGCTCACTCTTTGGGGGAATGACGCCGTTAAAAACACTGCAGCTGACACTGCTTCATTGTACAGGCAAATTAGCCAGCAGTGTACACTGGGTCGTTTCCCATGTGACACTGACAGCTCATGCTTAAGTCTTACTGCAGTCAGAATGGTGCGCCACCTTTGTCATTTAATCTGTTTTTTTTTCTTGTTTATTCGTGCTAAGTGGATGTTGTAATGATCCTATTGTATCATTACAACATTCATAATATAGTACTTTTCATGCTTTTAATATGACATTTTCATGACATTTTAACATTTGACATTATACACCCTTTTTTTAATTTTCCGTAAAGGCTGGTGTGAATTGTTGTAATGTCCTGATACAGGCAGTCTCTGACTTACGAACATCTGACTTACAAACAATCCGTACTTACGAACCAACTGCCATAAAGCCTATTAAATTAAAAATTCAAGTTACGTACAATGTTTCGTAATAATGAACGGCACGCTACTTTGCGACACATATCAAAATATTGCGCGTCGTCAGCAGTATTATTATGTTTAAGATGTTCTAGTATAGCTGGAAGTGTTTCTTATGCATATAAAGGTAAAATATATACACTAGATACGCACCTTACGTAACTGTTCCGACTTGCACACAAATCCGACTTAAAGACAGCCATAGGAACAGAACTAATTCGTAACCCGGGGACTGCCTGTATTGAACTTAAAATACAAGTTGGCCATTTATTAACATTTCTTTCCTTATCAGGTCAGCTGTAAATGCATAAACTGTTTAATAATGATTGTGCAGCTGTTGGGTAATATTGCAACATTTCTCAAAAGGAATCTAGACAAAATATTAGAACCAATAATCAAGTTAGTCGGTTGAAGATTTGACCTTTAAAAGCTTAATAGTTCAAACAGCCCTCGTTGGTTTCTGTAGGTTCTAATTACACCAGCTGACAAATAGACATATTGACAAATAGGAGCATTTTATACGACACGTTGAAAACAATGAGCCTAGGGAGATGCACTATCCATCAAAGCAACATTGTTAGCATTGATATAATGTGGGCTACTTTTACCAAGCAGGAGCAATTTGGGTTGAAAAGCCTAATGTTAAAAGGTTATTGTTGTATGCTATACTTTGATCTTTATATCTATTACATTGGTTGCTTTAAATGTAGGTGATGAAGGCATTTAAACTGATTCTGCTGCTGCATTTATTGTATAAACAGGATGCCAGCAAAAACTAATATATAAAAATGTTTAGGATGATATTGCACAATTTCAAAGATGAAATTTGCTGACTTTATGCAAATACATTTCATTCTGTCCCATAGGTGTTGAGCTTCAGCTGAGGATGGCAGGTGATTCTCGAGTCCTGATGGACCACAACATGGAGATAGGTGTCACACCTGCCCAGGTAAACTGCACTTTCTACAACTGAACAGAAAGTATTTTGTATAAATACAGTATTCCCCTTCTACTGGAGGACAAAGAATGTGAAAGATAAGAATAAGAGAGAAAGAATGGCTGTGCTTGGGGACCCATCAAACGAGCAGAGGATGGGAGATGGAGAATAGATGAGAGGGATTACGAGGGAGACAGCGTAGGATGTGTGTGAGGAAAAAAGTAGATCGATGATTCAAGAGCAGACTGAATAAGAAAGATAAAAATCTTAGATATAGATGCTGTGTTGATACTGTATAGATTACACAAGCCACACAGCTTACAGATCAAGCATCACGAAGTGTAATCAAATGTGTAGATAGATACTGTAAGTATAGTGTTGGCGGCGCAGATAGGAATGCAATGTAAAGCCACCACATTCAATCCCAGTAATGGATTGTGGAAACCCCACAGTTATCTGTCCTGATTCCCCAGCTGATTGGAACTCACACTGTGTAACCAAGCGTGGTCAAGAAAGCTAAGTGAGAGAAAACACCCACCACTTACTACTGCCACATAGTGAGAACTAATGAATTTGTTTACAGACAATCAGCCCCAGGGATTGTATTGACTACAAAGGCCAAAGATTGGGCTGCACTGCTTGTGACAGCTTCATCTATCACTCAATTAGCCACGGCACAAAGTGTGAAAATGAATGGCCCTTTTTGGCTGTCTTTAATTTAAAGGTTGCGTACTGGTGATTAACAACAATAAAAACAACTCCATGCACAATCTGATCTTGTCGTTGGAAAGTTCGCATCTAAAATATTGGGGCTGTGGGTTTCAGTTTTTCAGTTTAATTTGATGCTTTATCCGCGAGCACACTTGGTAATAAGGCAATTTGTTGACATTTAGTGAAGGCAATGTCATCCTAACCACTAATTGCTGTGCTGGTCAATAAGCACTGTCTTTCAATTCTTCATTGCCAAAACTCTCATTACCACTTTCTCTATGAAGTGATCACTTCAAATCAATACCTGGAAATTCAATACACACTCAAGCCTGAACTGATGTGCATATACACAGGATATCAGTGAAAGAGCACCTAGCTGACACTTCGATGAATCACGCTGATCTTGAATCCAGCTGTGACACATTTTATTATCCAGTTTCAAGCTGAACTATTGAGCATGATCATCTTTGTGACAGAGCAGAAGAGCAGCCAATCTAACCACAATAGGTCGCAACATTTCTTGTGATGTGAGCATGACTCTCAGGAGAGACGGATCACAGGTGTCTGATTAGTAACGGGAGATTCAGGAACCAATACATTTCAATTATCAACTCAGAATGGAAACTGACAGTGTGCTGCCAACATGTCCTTGGTCTGTTTGAAAGACACTCCTGTCTCCTCTATGTGATTGTGTCTGCTAGTAAGCACGTCTGTCCAGAAAGACAACCCAGCAACTGGTTAAATTCTGTGGATATCCTGCATGCATACATTGCGATAATTGATTTTATATGTTCTTACGCCATGCAAAACTTATGTAATATTTGTTGTGTCTATGCATGTGTCCATGAAATCCCATTTCCAGGGAGGTGGGATGTACTGTATGTTCCCATGCATATGCAACTCTTTTGTGAGATGCCATGTGGGTCTATTGGGGAGAGATAGAGTATCTGCTTCTGTTCCTATCCAGGCCTGCCAATGTCCCATAGGGTGTGTAGGGAGAGAACATAGGGGACTGGGAGGGAGGGAGGGAGGGAGGCACAGCTGTGGAGCCAGATCGCCTCTCTGGAGCTGGGCCAACATTGACAAAGACCTGGGTGTCCTTGTGCTCTTGTTCTGTCCTTTCTCTCTCATATTCTCTCCCACTGTATCTGCACACACTAACACCAACAATGTCACTGTGGCAGAGAAAGTGACTGCATAAAGGTCTTTAATTTAATTNCCCCCCCCCCCCCCCGAGCACTTCCACCACAGGGGCACATATCTGTTTGAAAGGCTGAAAGAAAATCACATAAAACCAATTTGAAAGTTATTATTCAGTACAAACTCAATATAGCTTCAGAGAAAATAGTAAGGCAAAGAAACGGGAAGGTAAACAACATCACTACTGTAAAATATACGCATGTGGGGGGAAACTTACAATGCTACCGACATATTTCTCTCTCTCTCTTTTTCTTTACTTGGCTGGCTTTTTTTCTTTTCCCCTCCTCTTATGCTGCCTCTCTTTCTCTCTTTCGCTCTCCTCTTCTACACAGGTGAAGAAGCTTCCCAAACACTTGCGGGAGGCTCAGATCTCAACAGAGCGAACTCACTTGATTTCCGACCCTGCGAAGAAGCCACGTCAGCGATACGTGCAGAAAGATGGCAAGTGCAACGTTCACCACGGAAACGTACAAGAGACATACCGTTACCTCAGTGACCTCTTCACGACGCTGGTGGACCTACGGTGGCGTCTTAGCCTGTTCATTTTCACTTTGGTCTATGTAGTCAATTGGCTTTTCTTTGGCTTTTTGTGGTGGTTGATTGCTCTCATCCGGGGAGATTTGGTGCACGCAGATGAGGAGGGCTGGACCCCCTGTGTGGAGAACCTCAACAGTTTTGTCTCAGCCTTTCTCTTCTCCATTGAAACGGAGACCACCATTGGGTACGGTTATCGTGTAATCACAGAAAAATGTCCTGAAGGTATCATACTGCTTTTGGTGCAAGCCATCCTGGGATCCATTGTCAATGCCATGATGGTGGGCTGCATGTTTGTCAAGATCTCACAGCCAAAGAACCGTGCCGAGACCCTCATGTTCTCACACAATGCTGTCATATCGGTGCGAGACAACAAGATGTGCCTGATGTTTCGGGTTGGGGATCTAAGGAACTCTCACATCGTGGAAGCATCAATCCGAGCAAAGCTGATCCGCTCGCAGCAGACTAAGGAAGGGGAGTTCATCCCACTCAACCAGACTGACATCAACATCGGTTTTGACACAGGAGATGACCGCCTGTTCTTGGTGTCACCACTCATCATCTCCCACGAGATCAATGAAAAAAGCCCCTTCTGGGAGATGTCACAGGCGCAAATGGAGAAGGAGGAATTTGAGATTGTGGTCATCCTTGAAGGCATGGTAGAAGCCACAGGTATGTGGGGGTTTGGTGGGGTGGGGAGGACACGATAAAGGGTGGGAAAGGGAAAGAGAGACATGGATAAAAGAATGAGAGCATGTATGTGTGAATGATGGATTGATTGCTACAGGAGGACAGGGACTGATGAATTGTTGGATGCTGGAGGTGAAGCGAGAGGGAAGGAGGATGGATGGATAAATAGGTGGACAGACAGAGGGGCTAACAAGTAAAGAGGGATTGCCTATCATAAAGGGTGGGGGTGAGTGCTTGCAAATGACACAGCACCAAAAAATAATCTTGCAATGGACAGACAGTGTAACACAAATTCTAACATAGTCTAGGTTTTTTAAAAAGGATTTTAATATCTTTAACAAAAAGTGATTTCATAAGACAGGTCATAATTTAATTTAAGGGAGGTGAATATGCTGTTTGATTAATTCTACAGTTTCAGTCCAGTTTTCATCCACAAATAATTTTGATAAAAATGTTCACGTACTTATTTAAACATATGCATGCAATAAATACAGCTCATCCTCTCTGCTACAGTTGCCTTTTATTTGTAGACCGCATTTTCTCTGTTCCAAACTCAAGGTTATGTCTTTGATATTGTTTATTCCACAATGATTGAAGTGTAGCTACCTGCACTACTGGTCTGTGTTTTGGAGAAAAGGACAAACTGTCCTGAGCATTGCCCCAGGCTTGTCCATTTACAAGGGAGACAATCAAACGTTTCTGGAACGTTGCATGTGACAACCGTTCCTCTGCATAAGACTGTCATTAAGCCTGAAAAAGGAAAGTTTAGCATCTTTAATTTAACAAAATGATATGAAGAGCAGTGGGAAAATAAGGTTATCAGGCCAACAGGATGTCCTTTATAAACATTCAATTCCTGAAAAACATTGTTATGGCATATCAATCACCTTAATAATTCATTATAATATCAATACATACAATTTTATAGCACAAAGGCCCACAGCTAGTTGCTAATTTCCTGTTCTGATGGGGTTTCTGTGGGGTTTTGGCTAAATCAGGTATTGTTCATATGCTTCAGCTGCTTTGTTTATTGGTCTTTGTTCGAAGATTAATTGTAATTCATTTAAAACAATGCTTTATACATGATACCCATTTATTGGATATCATCATACTTTGCATCAATAAATAAAAACACAGGATGATTACCAGGGTTCAGCCCCATGGACACAATTACGTTCTGAAACCAACAGAAACCACATGGCTCCCTGATGTGATCAGGCATGACTTTCCATGCATCTGAACATTTCTGCTCTATTTATTATTTTATTTATTTATTTATTTTCCTCATAAGAGCCAACAGCATCAAGCTATGCTCACACTGCTGGATACTTGACTCAGACATTAAATCACCTTCCACTTCACCGGCAAAGATCAGGGTGTCATACAGGGGTTATGACGTCACCATGCTTGACTAAGAGATAACGGCTGTCCTCCCTGCCCTACTTCCTGTCTCTGCTGTCATAACCCTAATTCAACTTATTGTCTTATTTTTCCTGCTTTTCATAGTTTTTGCCATCATGATGATTGTGTTAAAATTTTTGTTGAATCTGTTTATGAGTTAGTGAATGGAGGATCATTGACATGGTATACAACAAAAGTATTTATCTGCTTAAATGCGAGCAATTTATAATTTCAATAACTGTAACACAATACAGTAGTAAACTATACCAATACTGACAGAAGAGGGATATACAGTTTAAACATCTCCAATACTTCATTCCTCCTGAAAGTTGCAGCATAAGCTTTTACGACCATGCATAAAGCAGCTAATGATGTCATAAACTCAGTCCAATTGAGAAAAATCAAAATCGGCATGCGCTGATGTCAATGAATTGGGCTATATAAACACTTGCAGGGCAGAAAACTCACTCTATCACATCTGTCAGAGTTTGGAAGTGACAGATAAGTGGGTGGTGAAATAGTTTGATTTTCTCCCTAATGGCCAGTTATCAATGCATTCCTCTATTGACACCACCCCGTGGTTTGCAGCATAATTGTGAGTCAGGCTATGAAACAACATGTATTTCTCCCCCACAGTACTGGGGATAAACATAGCACATACAAAACAACAGAATGATTTAGCAAAGAATATTCTTTTTCCTTGATGCCAGAGCATAAATCTATTGATGATGAAAATTAATGCAATTTCAGTTTGTATAAAGACCATTCTACAGTAAGTATTTAATTATATTCTCAGTTAAACTTTGCCATGGCACAATTAAGACTTAATCTGGGTTGAAAAAAATGCAAGCTTGAAGTTGTAACATTTTCATGTTAATTTATCATATTAATTTAACTATATATGTGGTGGGGTAATCATACAAAACACAACCTGGCATGTTGAACTTGGTTGGAGATCCTACTATAAAATGCTGATCAGCTTGTGCATAGCTTGTTGATTGCATTGGTTCTAGTGAATACAGTACTGACAAAGTCTGTTTTAAAAAAAAAAAAAAAAGCTATGGTACTGAAAATAACAGCTTTAATGCCATCTTTATATGTTTAAACAAAAAAGGCAGCATAGGTTACCTCTAGTATTAAACTTTATCAGACTTCCACAAAACTTAATACAATAGCACGTTTGCTGCAGTAGGAAAATCAGTTCAGTTACCTCTTTGCATCTCAAGAGGGTGACAGATGTGAAAAGTCACAGACTTCAGCTTTAATAGAATGTATTAAATGTTTTTACCCATTTTTCACATTGAATTTAGTGAGGCATGCATACTTTTCCTCCTGTCTTCGCTTTCTGAAAACACTCCATCACTTTTACATCTTTCAATTAAGAGAAAATAAGGACAATTTGAGAAATCATTTGTACTACAAAAGGTGTAAAAGAAGCAGAGACAACAGGGGATAATATCAAAGAAATATATGAATGGAGAGATACTTCACAATATACCCACAACTGTTGCTTGATGCCCACTGGCTAGTTCACGCCATGACACAAATAAAAATTTAACATCTTTTATTTATTTCCAAAACTAGCTATCTCCTTTATTTTTATTATTACAATAAGGTGTTTATTATCCAGATAATCTGTTATAATCATCCATAGGTGCCTAAGCAGCATCCAGTCTGAGTTTTCTGACAGCAAATCAGTTTAAAAAATAGTTCAGAGAACCCCAGCCTTGAGGTGTTTACCCTGGAAGAATCTTTTTTTTTTTTAATTTCATATCTAGTCATTTTAATAAAGCATTGTTTTCAACCATAAAACCAGCAACTACACTAATTATTTGGCAATCCTGAAGAGCCATGAGGAAGCTGTTCCATGTTAGCCAAAATAACATTTTGCTCTGAACCAAAGTAATTATTCTTCAGCTTAATATGATTTTTCTGGCAGTCCTGCTGTGCCATAAGTTTTGCCAACAACAAACCTTGCATTACTTAGGCATCAGTAAAGATAGCCAGTCTGAGGGTGTTATGTGTCTATAGATAAAATAAGGGCTGTTTTATGCAGCTTCCACAGAATCCATAAAACATCCCCAGTTAGCATTGTTGGTGTGTAAACTTTGGAAAATCTGCAGTCACGTGTTAAAGTTTATACATACATGAAAATGGGAGCAGAGGCCTAAAGCATATAAGTTTAGAAATGGTTGCCTGGAGCGTTTGCTTCAAAGAAGTGTGTATACTATAAATGCGGGCCAGCCAGCATGCTCGCACAGTGCATGCTCTTTTCAAACAGATCAATATGGAATAGCAGTAACCAGAGATAAAATTAATGTATGTGCAGTCTTTTACCAACATTTAGCTCTTTTAACTGAGAAATAACAACATATGAATCTTTAAAATGGAGATGAGCTGAATTGTTTTATATTCCAGGTATCATGGAAATAAAACATCCACAAATACATGGTTATGTAGTTACTGAGCATTTGTAGGAGCTTGTAGAATTTCAGTTAGTCAAGCATTTCTATTCAATATTTAAGCAAAACATCAAAAATCAAATGATTTGATTGTACTTGTATTTTCATGTTTCAAGCTTCAAAAATAAAGAAAAGAGTGGTTTATTTCCTCATCTTTAGAGTATCAGTAACTGGTATTTCTTAAATAGTTGCTATTTAAAATGATCATAATTAAGTTAATTTAGCTTGCATTAAAAAAGACTGTGTCAAAAAGAAATTAATATGATAATTTGGAACAGAAGAGATAAAGTAAGATGTCTGTACTTTGGCTTGTCATTATTTCATCAATAGCACTTTCATAGAACTCCAAGATTTGTGTCCAAACTGCGGAAAACACAGTATGGTGTGATGTTAAATTATAATATGTGACACTACAATATTCTGGTTTATTAACTTGGTCAGTTAAGTATTCTTACTCTATCATTTTAAAAGTAATATTTGTCTTGTGTGTATTTGCCATCAGAGAGACTTTACTCACAATGTATGCTGCATACACGTTATAAAATTTTCTTAACATGAGACAGATAGAGATGCTGAGTGCAGAGAGGATCAGAAACTACAGGGAAAGAATTGATGCTGACCCAGCAAGGTGGGAGGAAAGTCATCCAAGAAAGGTGAAGAAACTTAATTGGTCAGATCAAAGGCAGCAGAACAGGAGTGTGCATGACACTTTCAGGAGCTGAGAATTAAAAAAGAAAAAAAAAGGGTCACCTTTTAAAAATTTCAGACCATAGACTAGAACTATAGGACCAGTGGCAGACAAAAGAAGAGACTCTGTGAATTTGTTACAAGTCTTTCCTCTCCAGATGATACACGTAGGCAACACGTGATTTTAATGAGTAGATAGAGAGGCCACAGAGAGTGACCTTTCTGTGACCTCGCTGCATAAGTATTAATATTGTAGTAGATTAGAGCATTTAACTACAGAATTGTAAAGAGTGATACATAATGCTGTTGTTGCATAAAAATTTCATTTGGCTCATCCTGTGCTGGATTTCTCTCATCAGATATATGAATACAGGAGATTTTAGTGGGGAAATGTTAAAATAGTATAGCTAATGGTAATTAGCAGCTTGCAATTAATTATATCATCTTTGCATCATGCAGCAATGCAATATAATGTCATGTGACACCTGAAATTATTTTAAAAACAGTTCTTTTAATGAGAAATGATTTTTAAAAAAGTTAACAGTTTATTTTGTAAGTGATGTCATCATAATTCAGAAAAATGTTCACTACCCTAAAACTTTATGAGAGAAGAGGAAGTTGATTAGTTAAAACCATGCATAGTCAATTATTTTAGGTAAAGGGGTTTCAGTAGCTGATTGCAGACTATTTGATGAGTAAAATAAACCATTTTGCGTTGTTGTATAGAATACATGGTGTCATACCACTGTTATGGTCCACCTGCAGCAGTTTTTCAGCAGACCAAACACAACACAGAAACAAACCAAAACTACTCAACTCAGGGACAAAGCACAATGCTAACTTGGTTTCAGTTTCAACCAGCAACAATCCCTTTTCAGTTAAAACTTCAGTGACTGGGATATTGTCTGGGATTGAAAAAGGTGTCGCCTTTCGACGACACCCACGACAGACCTATTATAACGCTCAGACTCAAAACAAAGTTGCATAGGAGAATGGGATTTTGGGGTTTGGGTATTGGACTGGAGTAATGGAGTAATGGAGAAGTGAAGAGACAAATGCTGGGTATACCAGACATCAAACAACCTCACAACCAGCTTCCGGTTGCGCTGTAAGATGGCTGCACTGTCGAGAGCTCCGAGTCAACTCTGAATCTGAACTGGGAATCTAAGTGGCCTTTTAAAGTCCTATGCACCTATTGGAAGTTTCCTATGGAAACTATTACTGATAGTTTCCAGTAATCAGGAGAGAGCTGCACCTATTTACTTAGGAGATGGGGTGTTACCAGAGACAAATGAAGAGTGATCAATTCCTCAGTTACCCAGAAGACACACCCTCTCTCTCAAACATGAACATGTAAACAAATAAAATAACACCATCTTCTTTGGCCTGAATAGCATGCCAAAAACTTGGCTAAAAGTTTTAGTATTAATTAGAAAGAGAGATCAGAGATTTTACTAGGCTGTCTTCGGGAGCCTGGCAAGGCCTGGGAGTTTGTGTTTCCTTAGGAGCACATTTCAGAGGAAAGACATTTCCTAAAGAGTTAACGTTTTTTTTTTTTTTCAGGTTTCATCTAATTAAACTGAAAAATATATATATTAGCCATGTTTTTTTTTTACAGGCGCAGATTTGTTTAAGCTGATTTGAAGAGGATTTTATGTCTACATATCACAGTTCTAAGAGTTGTTCACAGTTCAAGTGAAGACAAAATGCAAAGAAAAAGCAAAAATGAGTCTCACTTTGCTTTCCTTCTAACAAGGTAATGCGTGTGTGTATGTGTGTGTGTGTGTGTGTGTGTGTGTGTGTGTGTGCGCGTGTGTGTGTGTGTACGGAGCATATGCTCCATCTACTCTACTCCATCTACACTTTGTTTTGAATGCCTAGGAATATTTTATAATGTTATAAAACAACAGTATCGACCAGTACTGGGCAGAAGTCTGCAGGGACACTGATGTTATGAACATGATCTAACCATTAAAATAAGCTCTAAGTACAGCAAGCCTTGAAATGAGCTGTACCTTCAGTGATTCAGCACTGAATCTTGACCCATGCTGGGTCAAGAAGGAGTTTGTATAGATCAGCAGAGCTGAACTCAATCAGGTCAGGGCAGTATTTTGTTTGGGAAGCGCCAGAGAGAAAACAAAAAGTTGGGATACATAAAACTTTAACACAGAAACTCCACAAAAACTTTGACTCAGACTACATATGAGTAAAGTGCAATTTTTCCATTAGCAATCACTGGCAGCTTGTAGTTAGGTAATGTTGAAAAGCCATAAAGAGTGTGTGAAAGAAGAAAACTAACCTGCAGCTGCTGTTAGACTTAGAGTGGGTTTTTGATTTACTGGAAACATTCAGTGCCACTGTGGACTCAGCATATATCGAACTTGAGGTTGATTCCAATGATTTCTTGTTCTTTCCTGCCGAGCAGCGATGGTGTCACGGCAGTGAACTCATTGCTTTTTCCTCTACAATCATTCATCTTTCATAAAGATGTCTGAGGTTTGTGTTTGCTTTTGCATCCTTTATCGTGTTTGCTACATTTGATTTGAAACGACTTGCAGATTCCCTCATTGTTTAAGTGAGGCTTGTGGCTGTACTGTGGTGCATCTGTGTGCAGTGGGAATTCCCATAACTAGCAAAAATTACATCACTATTACAGCATCCTTACTTATTGTATTTCCTGATGCACCACACACAGCCTCACACCAACCTGCATTCCTGTGTTGTTTTCTTGGCTCATTCCCTTCCCTAACTCCTAAAAATAATGATAAAAACTGTGTGTGGGAGAAATATTCAGCAAAGATGATTATGTCCAGGGTCATGTTTGTGAAGTTATTTTTCAATCTCGTTGGTGTGCAGTGAAACTTTCATCAACCAAATAGATACTGACTGTCATGGGCTTTTTTTTTTTTTTNTTTTTTTTTTTTTTTCTGGAAGTGATGAAGTGAGACAGCCATTGACGATTTCACCCAGAAAACCTGACATATCCAATTCACATTCACATTTCTCATTAGCAGAGTATGGAGAGTGTCTCCAGACATGCAATAGTGCTTCCCCATTGTCCATCACCCAAACCTTCCTATTTAGATCAGTGGCGTCTCCAATATTAACATTCTCACAAATATAATGGAGATTTATAGAAAACAGTCTAGCTTTAAGGCTGGTTTATGTTTAGCAAGGATGCAGGTGACAGTGGGTGAGCGTAAAATATGATGTAATTGTTATCAAAACAGCTGGTTGTGGAGGCTGTTTTTGAGGGTCCCTCTTGTCTTCAAATGCTCCTTCAGCGACGATTCATCAAGTGAAAAGTTGCTGAGGAAGTCAAAGTGGGTGTGGAAAAAGGGAGTGCAAGAGAGAAGGAAAAAAAAACAATGGCAAACAACTTTATTGTCTTGCAGCCATTGAAATTAACAATTTTCCTCTTCATTTATCAACAACTATCTTTTTTGACTGCCTCCTTTTTTTTTTTTTTNCTTTTTTTTTTTTTTGCTGTGGGTGACTGAACCAGTGTTGTGTTCTGTGTTTATTTTCATTTTTGCGGCAGTTAAGAGTGGCTTCGTCCTGCAGCGCCACTCAAAGACCTGGAGATGAAGTGCACGGTCATCATGTGCGGTCGTCATGAAAGAATGAGAACGTGACTGCCAGGACACGCATATGGTCCGTTTCAGAGGCGTCCGTGTCCACGTCCACATCACGTCTGCGTTAAAGATAAACAAGACATCGTGATAATTAACAGTGACTGTTTCTAAATAGGCAGCTTGGCATCTTTACAGTTGACTAATGATTTCATTCTTGGCCCTTCCAGTGTGCAACTTAAAAATTCCCCTGTGGCTATTTGTCTCTTCTCCTGAAGACACACAAGTCAGGTAGTCTGGAGATGCTAAATTGCACATAATTATTAACATCAATGTTGCAGCATGAAATGTGTCACTGGAGAGTGGCGAGTGTTTTATGAGATGTACATTTTGTGAGATGAGAGACCATACCACAGGTCCAGCTATTATCACTAATGGCTATCTGTGTTGATTCCACATTTTTAGCTTCCAAGTGATGTAGACTTATATGTGCTTGTGAATTATTTACTGATGCTGTCTCTCTTTCCCCTGCACCCTTTCCATTTGTCTGTGTGTTTGTTGTCCTGTCTTATGCTGCTTGTGTATGAATGCGTGTGTGCACATACATCTATCCATACATGTAACAGGGATGACATGTCAGGCACGAAGCTCCTACCTGGACACAGAGGTGCTTTGGGGTTATCGCTTCACACCCGTCCTCTCTCTGGAGAAGGGCTTCTACGAAGTAGACTACAACAACTTCCACGACATCTATGAAACGAACACCCCTGCCTGCAGCGCTAAGGAGTTAGCTGCCAAGCTTCGGGAGAACCCGTTATTGCCTCAGCTTTCCCTCCTCAGCCCTGACTCCAAAATGCATACTTCTGACACCCTAAACCGTGTGCCCAAACGGGACCCACTCTCCCAAGATGAAGATATGGAAGAGGGAGAGGCAGGGGGTGACAGAGGGGAAACCAATGGTTCAGCTGCTGGTTTGCAGGAGCTGCCCCTGGCTGATGGACTGCCTGACTAATTGACCACATCAGCTTGGAGAGACTCCACAAGAGGATAAAACAATGCTTAATTTAGTCAATGGCCAGCTTATTCCATTGCATTACTTGGAGATCAAACTCATCTTCTCCAGCCCCCAACTTTCCCATGCAATACTCCTCTTCTAGAGTGTCAATCTATAGCATAGATTGGTTTTGTAAAGATGTAAGTACACACACATACAGTATCTATAGGTACACTTAAAGGTTGGTGGTTCAGATTGTGTTTTTATAATCGTAACGACCACTTACTGCTATAATAGCTCAAGTTATATAATGTAAACTTGAGCCAAAACTGGTAGCCATGACAGAGTTCCATTGGCTTATTATGGATACTCCAATATCTCATTTTAGCGTGTGTTGATTCGGCTTCATTTCAGCAGATTATCAGTCTCATAACTCAGCTATGTCTGACAGCAGCTTCTGCGTGGTCATGGAACCTTGTTAATGTTTTATCTTTTTTTTTTTTTTTTTTTTTTTAATGTGGGAGATTATTATTTCCTTTCTGTGTCTGTTTTTATTCAGTGTCAGAAACCCTTCACCTGGAGGAAATATGTACGGCTTGTAGGTCACGTAGGCAAGAACAGATTTAAAAAATGTAGTGTAACAGGAAATGAGAACCACAATACATTTCTTTCTTTGTTGAAGCCTTCCTCAGTGGCTTCACTGTCATAAATAACTCTCAATATGTCAAAGGTAACCAGCTGGTACCTTTTTCTGAAATCAGGGTTTGAAATTTACAGTAGTTGCTGAGCAAATGCTGGTGTAAGTTCACTGTGGCTTCGAACTCTTTCATTTATAAACATATATATCTATATATATAGATATGCCACTTTTCCTGGTAGACAGTCTGAGTCTCACTATTTGAGACTGACTGTTTTGAAAACTTAGCCTGGTTAAAGATTTATCTCCTGATCCCTCTGAAATGACTGAAACTTTAATTCCATGTCCTTTTCTGATACATAAAGCACAATTTCCCAAGCGGTGACTCCACACTGACCTAACCACCCACCAAGCCACTGCTATTGGCTGATGCATGTCAGTCCGAGCTAAAAATGCCATTTAAATATATAGTAGATTCAAAGATTTATATGACACATGTATGCTGAACTGCTACTTGAAATGTTCTTGATTTTTTTTTTTTTTTTTTTTTTTTTACATCACACAGTATGAATATTTCAAATGATCCTCAAGCTAAATGAAATACTACAGTATCATTTTATGTACGTTTGTTTTGTTTTTGTTTCAAATATTTAAAAGATATTAAACCCTGATATTTTACAGTTGCATTAAAGCTGAGGATACTGATGATAGAAGCAGGTTTTCTGTCCAATATCTCATGAGTCTAAATTAATAGTATTTCCTTTGACTCTATCTTCAGCTTTTTGATGTCTTTGTTGACCGCACATATTTTGCACTTTGGTCCTGTTTCACAAACTGCCCCCATTATCTTTTGCTTGATCTGTTTGTTGTTTCAGAAGCCCACACATGTCCTGTGGGAACATAGTCTACAGTATTATTTGACTTTTAATTGAAGGACACATATCAGATCCTGCATGCATGAATAAACTCCCATGCCCCCATTTTCAAAGTTTAATACAGTAATAAATACAGGGTATTTTTTAGGCATGCAAAGTTTAAGATTTCTACAATATATTATCAAAAAGTATATTGACAGCCAAATATAATTTGACAGATAATTGAGATTCCTCATAATTTAACTGTCCAACTCCCAAATTTTAAGTTAACTTGAAATTTAACAGATAATATATTTATTTTCACTGTGACATTATACGTCAAATGTGTCCCATTTGCAAAATGATACATTTTCCATTAGAGAGATCATTTTCATTGCTGGAATGTCATCTGTTTTCTGTGTTCTCATGGGAATAAATATAATATGGCTGAAAGAACAACATACTCCTGTTAGACAGTGCACTTGCATGCATATGTGTGTTATTTATATATTTATAGACATTTTACACATTACTTTACCTCAATTTAGACTAAACCACTGGTCTAATTTAGCCATTGGTGTGAGATATCACAGGTTTAAATGTGACTTCAGTAAAATAACTGTGACTTTTCCATAAGCTACCTGAAAAGTGGATTAGCTATGCATCAAATCATGAAATGAGGTTTTGAGCAGCCGTTTAAGTACCATTACTGAATAATCGCAGCTTGCAATAAAGCTTGAGGCAAGAACTTCTCCATGCATACTAGGGGATGATCTTCAGTGATAATATCACTACCTTTGTTTTCTCTTTGTGAGCATGAATTTGAGTACATTTGATGCAAAGTAATAACACTTTAGCTAATCTGATACATGACAACAGTTGCCCAAAAAGGTCCTGCGCAAAAAAAAAAAAAAAAAAAAAAAAAACCCATCCGAATTGTTGTGTAAGATAATGGTTGTGTGCGGATGTTATAAGGACATAATGAGTACTAAGTCAGCACTATGCATTAGGAGACACATTACACAGGCACACATGCACAAACACAGGCAGACACAATCACAGGAAACAGCTGGCAGACTGATTAAGAATGCCACCACAGCTATTAACTAGCAACAGAGAAAACACTGCAGAAGTCACAGGGGTAATCACATTTACCCAGCGCCTACAAAGCACACCAGTCAGAGAACGGAACATGGTGTCACATTTGGTGGCCAGTGTGTCATAGAAATCCTCTGAATCATAGCAATTTGGTGTCAAGGCTATTCTTATCTAAGCTATTAAATTTGGAAGCTAGACCGACACTAGGCTGACAGTGCCTGATTCAGATTTGAATAATGTACGATGATGAATGTAATGGATGCACTGAATGGTGCGTAGAAATGGGTACATGGCAGGTGTGTGTGGGTGTGGGTGTGTGTGTGAGAAAAAGAGGGGAAGAAACATAATCAGCCATCACACCCTCAAGCAACACACAACACATGTAACACCCATGCACAACAAAAATACAAAAAGCTTTTTGCCTAACAGACATGACCTTCTTACAGCAAGGAACAGATAAAAGGAATAAAGAAAGGAAGCTAAAATTTCAAACGCTAACAAATGACCCTACCAAGTAACTATTGTTCTTTTCATGGTGAACTAATACTTCCCCCTTTCCATTAAATAATGCATGTTTGTGATGAAGAGGGAAGCACACAGGCCATTAACAGCCGTGTAGTCAGAATAAAACATCCCACATAAGAATTACAACCAAGTGGAAGGAATTTTACTTAACATCTGGTACAACATGCTGGTGGGCTCTCTCTCTCCTTCCTCATGCTCCATCCCTCCCAGACTCCCTTCATATCATTCAAGCCAACTGCCAGCCCCCCACCAGTGACACCACACTGAAGGAACACACATGGCAGGCAGTCAGGCTTGGGTTATTTTACAAGGAACGAGTGTTCCTCACCTCGTTTTGCCTAGTGATGTTTTCTTTCTACCTTATTAATCATTGAAACATCCTTTTACATGTTAATGGCTCCCATGTTACTTCCTCACAGGCTCTGCTGGGAGAAGAAGGCTGTACTGTATGTATGCCAGTCCATTCTTTTTCTTTTTGGAGGCTTTTAGTTTCATTGTCCTCCAGCATATGCACAATGCTGGTGTATAAGATGAAGTCCCTTTTGGACAAAATGCTTTACTGAACATTTTCCATGTTGGTGTCGTGTGAAAAGAAACCAGGTTCAAAAAAAAAAAAAAAAAAAAAAAAAAAAAAACAAACCCAAGAACTGTGCATTTCCTGTACATCTTCCCTTGCAGTGCTAGTACAGCACTGCCAGCTGCCAAAAACCAAATAATTATACAAAGACTCCAAAATTATCATATTTCAGAACCAACTACTGTACATTCAAATCCAGACTGCGCCAGAATTATGTTTGCTATGTATATGAATCTGTGCAGTGGTTCACCAAATTGCCTCCAATTACCTCTCACTACAGGTTAGTTTTTCTATTCCTTTGAAGGATATGTTGTGTCACATGTATGGGCTCAATTCTCTGCCAAAAGTTTTTTGAGGTTGTAAAGAAAATTTGTATGTGCAAAATAAATTTGTGTGTAAGGGAAGTGGTTCTCGGGTAGGTCCAGCTGTCCTGCACATTCGTTCATTTTGGCAGTGATGAACTTCCCTTGCAGTTATGCTCTGAATGAAGTGATCTGTGATTGGACAGCTAGAATTCGCTTTCTGATTGGATAGTCCAAGATCGCCTTCTCATTGGCCCATGAAGTGAGGCGTAAAGGTTCTGCCAAAACTCTGCACACTTGTATTTTGAGTTTGTGTTTGTAACTTTAGTGTCACACAGAAACTGTGGGATTTTTGAGTGTTGAGCAGAAATCTTGTCCACGCATATGCAGAGCGATTTTGCAAGCACAAATCTGTTCTACAGATACACAGAATGTTGTTACAAACACAAATCTTTTCTGCAGATACACAAAACATTTTTACAAACACAAATCTTTTCTGCAGATACACAAAACGTTTTTAGAAACACAAATCTTTTCTACATACTTGCACAACTTTTTTTTGCACATAAAAATTTATTTTGCACATATAAATTTTCTTTACAACAAAAACTTTTGGCAGAGAATTGAGCCCATACACACATTACATTACATTACTGACAATTTCCCAAAACACACTACTGGAGAGATAACTATTAGAATTGTTTTTCCTACCTTCCAGACTGTCATTGGTTTCAGTTCATTCCAGTACACTATAAAAATCTACTTGTAGAGACTTGAGATAAATAATCATCACAGCAAAAACATCTAAATTTTTTTTTTTTTTTTTTTTTGTCAAAGTACCTTTATTTATCTGGTCCAATACAGAGCTGCATGGAAGAAAATGTATGTCCCCTCCCCATGAGGGAATATAGTCCCTGGGAGAGGATGGTTTCTACTGAGAAATTAAAAATGACTGTTCCTTCTGTATTCGGATGTATGTGTTAGCAGGCGAAACGCTGAATTTTAAGGTGTGTGTATCACCTCAGCATTTGATTTTGAAAGACTGGAAAAATAAAGAAAACCAAAACGCAGTTATGTGTTGTGGAAAATGTGTCAGTAATGTAACGTGAATGCAGGTAAATTTATTGGGCTTAAACATGCAAAATCACCAGTATGGTCCTTTAAACCAATTAGGAGGAAGTTATCCCACAATTGTGCTAAAAAAAAAAAAAAAAAAAAGCAATATCTCCAAATACATATTACATACAGCCATATGATACAACATACAGCTTCACCTCATCTATCAAAGACTGTCATATATGCATATCTACAAACAAACTCAACAGAACTGCTAGGCTATGACTTTCAAAGGGATTTGATAATAGATCAATGGCTTTGAATGGAACAGCCATAAAAGGAGAAACAGACAGAGAGANAAGGGATTTGATAATAGATCAATGGCTTTGAATGGAACAGCCATAAAAGGAGAAACAGACAGAGAGACACTCACTCACACAGAGAGAGAGAGCTTGGACTTTGCAAAGCCAGGAGACAGAGGTTGCTCATGTGTCTGGGCGATGGCAGCCTTTGATGAATATGGCCTCAGATCTACAGCTTCAAACTGAGCTTCACCTGCTATGAAATATGTAGTCTTGTAACACTGAGCACAGAAGAACATTCAAACATACAAACTAAGTAGCCAGGTCCAAGGTTAACACTCTTCCAGGTAAAATAGTTTAAGCTCTGAAAAGAGAAACCTCAAAGGAAATTTAATAATTTTCTTGTCAGGTTTCATCACTTCAGTAACTTTTATGCTGTCTAAGCCAACTTTGTCGCCTCAGGGCTTGAGTAAAACAGTACAAAGTGGTAGAGCATACAGGTTGCATTAATTAATGCTGACCTTTCAGTGTACTTACTTCTACATTAACGCTGCAGTGAAACATGAAATGAATTCAAACCTTTTGACTGAGAGGAGTTTGTACTCCACACTCAGTATAGAATCTTACTAATCATCACACCAAAGCACAGAGCAATGCAGCAAACCCTTTTTGTCTTGTGATACGTGGGACTCAAAGAGTACGAAGTTGTTGGGGTTTCTTTCAGGACAGGCGGGGAGTGTGTGTAGTATTTGGGTTCTGTTTTTTTTATGTTTTCTTAGCTTTTATTTTAGATATTAGGCAAAAANAAAAAAAAAAAAAAAATGAGTAAGGGCTTTTTGATTAGTGTTACAATTGTTCTGGTTAATCCATTTTTTTTCCCAGTGGAGTTTAGCAACAGGTCTTAAATATTCAATCAAATTTGAGCCTTTTGCTTGTTCCCTTTCAAGTTTGTAGCTTATGAGAGAATAGCTAGATTGACATGAGAAGGCAGTGAAAAGAAACTACAAAGGAGAAGCTCATAAGCAGAATAGAACAATTCCTGAATTTTACAACTTAAAATCTTATCTTGATCTGGGCCAAAAAACAATTGCATGGCGAAATGTCAACAGCAAGATGATCAGGGCTAGTCTTTTGGTTGTAAATTAGCATATTTTCTATGCTCTTATTTGAGATATAGATAGATAGATAGATAGATAGATAGATATATGTCTTGAAGAATTAAACGCAAGCCTATGTAACGAGTGTTCAACAGTGGCCACTGCAGCTAAAGGTTGTAATTAGGAGATAATGGCTCAATGAATTTTCTAAATTTCACAAGATTCTCTTGATTCATCATTAGGTGCCACAACTGACAGCACCAAAAGTAGAAATCATCATGTCCTCTGAGATACAACTTGTGTTAACTTGCTTCATTCTGATAATAAAATCTTTGAAATGCATATCTGTGATGTGATTAAGAAATCCCATTTTAGAATTCATACCATTTTAGAAGTAGGGATACATTTATTTTAATCTTTTCTCAACCCTACTTTATTTCAGCCTCTCGAGCCATTGTAGCTATGGATTCAAATTAGCACCATTTAGCTTTCTATCATTTTTGAGCCAAAACCAAGCTAACCAAACTGTTTTGATACCTACACCATCTAGCGGCCATGTTTTACTACTTCTATTTTTTTTAAATATACTACTGACAAGTATGATAAACACTTTTGCTGTGTCTTAGCTAAATATTAATGGTAAGCGTGGGCTTATATAGACTGGGGTGCATATATTTGAACCCATGGACTTAAGCCAACTTGAGAACCTTTGAATGTGTAGGAGAGAGCAGAAGAAGTCTGAGACGTAACAGATCCCACATCAGTGGCAAGTAAATCAATAGTTCCACATGAAGGCATTGGCTTGCTTTGTCTGGGAGCTCTGTTATCAAGAAGCACTTTGTTTTAAGAGGGATTTAAGCCGCTATCAGACCTGCTCTATGTGCTGGCAATAGTGTTTGTTCCAATATTAAAGCTGTGCCATTCAGCTATGTTGTAAATTTTCTCTACATTGAGTAGAAGGGGGAAAAATGTCAATCCAAACTGTGGAGAGTTTGAGGTTTAAGTGATTAAGTAGCACCGATGGGAAGTTTAACTGTTGTTGATTAATTTAGAAAAACCAAGAAACTAACAGGGTCAATAAATTTCAACCTAAAATAAAGAAACGGGATACAGAATTCATTTTCTGTTAAAAAATAATAATAAATAAATCATTCAAATTGAATTTTATTAGGTTTATTTGTGGCGTTATGACTCCCTGATGAGAGGATAGTGTACAGCCTTATGGTGACAGTAAAAATAAATTATACTTTAATTTGAGGAAATCATTATATAAATAAGATAATCCACAGCATAACAATATGCAATTCACTAGTTTGTCTGCATGAAGCAACTTTGGGTCACCAAATTACCTCATACAGAGTTTGTATTCTAAAAATACTTTTCCATCTTTCTCTCTCCATCCATCTGTTTCTCTTTGAGTAAGCAACCCTTATGACACTTCATCCACCTACACACCAAACAATACTAGAAAAGGAAGAAACGGTGTCCGGTTCTCACCTGCCTGTGAGGCAGCTCTGTTTGGATGACTATCCTGTTTCAAGGCAATTAAATCTCCATAGTACAGACACAAGCATGGAGGCAACTGCAAAACCAAAACTCTCATTTTTAAAATCAATATGTAATAGCATGACACAGCTTTTGTAAGAAGCATTGCAAGTGATTTTTATCAACAATGTACATTCCAAAGTTGAACAAATACAGTGTATTGCTTTTCCATGCCTCAGGCCAAGAAGAAAAGCGCAAAAAAAAAAAATAATAAAAAAATTTAAAAAAAAAGAGAGACCTTTTCTTCATGAGCACCTACTTAAAGCTTTTGCTTAAAGTCTGAGTTACAAAATATAGCAATTTAATAATTAGTTTCAGAGTATATTTCTAACCAAATCTTTGCCACTTAAAAAGACACGCTCAGTTACTCATCTCCAGTCAAACCACATCATTAGTACAGTATGAAAGCTGCCTCACTTAACTTCTGTTGGCTGTTTGCTCTGTGAGAGAAATATCAAATATTTATAGATAAGACTGAATGATGCTTTATTGAATTGTACTGAATTAAAACATTTTCAGCCAGATTGTATCCAGCCTATTGTATCCTTTGGGTCCTGGCATTTACATGCCTCTGTGAACTGCTTTGTGCTGCGTTATAACTCTTCATGCATAAGGCAGCCATCCTTTGAGTCATAGTTTCCCTGCATCAACCATACATGCCATATTGTACATCAGGCTGTTTCCCCTGCGTTCGTATTGAGTGCACTGATAAGGGAAACACTTCCTGTCTCGGCTCCTTAATGCAGACTAAAACAGACGAGACCCAAATACTCGTTAAGTCCCAGAAGCTTTAGGCATCTTCAACACGTGCTTCCTTGTCACTGCATGTCCTCCCTCCAGCCAAGCTACTTGTTTTGCCTGTGACCTTTTAACGGATTCCCATGGCATCGCTGCAGCCTGCAGTCATTTGCAGTGTGCTCTGTCACAAGCAGCATAGTAAACGTTTCCAAAAGGGTCATAAACTGTATGTCAAGCATCAGAGAGGCAGGAGTTTGATTTTTTTTTTTTTTTTTTTTTTAAAAAACAGATTATGCATGTTGTTGCCATGATGAAACATTTCAACAGTGAAGCGTCAGTAATGTGCCTTCCACTGCGATTTGTTTATTTGCCCTTCAGTGCTGGATTAAGACTATATTTAGAAGAATAAAGTATGCTAATGAGCACCTAGCTTCTGGAAGGCACATCTGACTGCCAAGTCCATAATCTTTACACAAATCCCCTTTTTCAGCTTCTATTTTTTCCTCGCTGCATTGTGATCCCATTGTTAAAATGCTTATGGGATTGTATAACATAAGGTTGGTTCACATGGATATGCGTGTGAAAGGTGAGAAGAGCTCTCACCTTTATTATTTGCTGCAGCACGTCTTAATTCGACACTTAGAAGGGACCCAGAGAAACAGGCCAGCACAATTGCATAGTGACTGCAGTATAGACTGAATCAGCCCCCTCTGTTGGGGACTCATTTTCTTTATTTGCCCCCAAAAATAATTAACCTTAGTTTTCCAGAGCTGCTATCCTTCAAGACCTTGCTGCTAGTCTGCTGAGACAAAAGAGCATTCAAACAAGGAGAAAAGACAATGAAGCCTAAAAGTCACGTCATTAAAATTTGCCATAAATACTTAAAATGATGAGGTAAGTTGAAAGAATGTGAGATCTGCTCATTTCTGAACAAGATGGGCTCACAGAAATCCACAATAAACTTGAAACACCATCTGCTGTCAGATACAAAATTCTTTACTTGCTTTGGTGACATCATGAATCCGCCATGACCTGATGTGTTCGACTTCAAAATAACGATTGTGTAGGAACGCGGAAACATTTCAACAGTCTCTAAAGCGGATTGCTAATAAAGTGCAGCTTGTGTTGAAATGGATCTGGAATCATCTTTTCAATCTCAGTTCTCTTTGAAGAAGCGTAAATCCAGACAAGCTCCTACCAGGACTTGAACCTGGTACTTCCATCAGACAGGATGGATGTTGTTACCATGATACACTACAAGAGTTTGGTGTTCTCTTCTGTACATGACCTTACAGGGAATAAGAACAAAAACAAGTGAAGATGTAAAGCAGCCTTTCAATCCAAACAGAGTTAAGTGATCTAAGTAATGCAAGAATTTGACATTGAAGATAGGCTGCAAGTTAGTTTTAGGATGAATTTACAAAAGTGATCAAATGTCACTATCATTATCTGCTAATTCGGCAATTGAAGACTCAAGATTAATTTCACAGTTAGCAAGTATTATTTAGCATAAAGATCCACTTACCAAGATCGTTTCTCCACAAGAAGGTAGTCCAAAACAATGCAAGAAATTCATCCATAAAATGTGAGAAATTAAATTCGTCCACACAATGAAATTTGTCCACGAAATGCGAGAAATTCATCCATAAAATGCGAGAAATTAAATTCGTCAACAAAATGCAAGAAATTGAGCCATGAATACAAATTTGTCCAGGTTCGTCCAAAATATAAAACTGAAGAAGGAATTATACCCTTAAAAACAATTTAGCAGAAAGCAGATTAACATTAACACAAAAAACAGATCAGCAACACATGAAAGTGTGTGTAATGCAGCGTATTCTAACATTTACGCAGCAGCAGCACAGTATAGCATAGCATAGAGCATCATAGCGCACGTTGTAACATAGTATAGAGCACAGTGTGGCATAGCATAGAGACAAAACGTCTGCATATTTATGTCATGCATCCATCCAAACCAGCACTGGTCTGTGTCTGCTGACACATACCAGAAACGACAGAACCAACATTAAAGTGTTTAGTGTAGCATTTGTTGCATTCACCCTGCTACAATATCTGCTAACAAGTTAGCATGTACAGTAACCAAGATGAAACCGTGTGACCCAAAGTCTGAACCTTTTCCCACACAGCAACTCAAATGCGTCAAACCACTGCTAAAGCGACTCATTTGCAGATTTTGCATTATTTAAGCATATGTAACACAAAGATATACAGCACATGCAGCTTAACTTAAAAAAGAAAAAAACTTACCTTTGTTGTCTTTTTATTCGTTTTGTGCGGACGATTTCCAGCTTGTGTGTGCATATTAGCGGCAATGCCTGACGGTTTAAAACAATTCAGCAGAAAGCACCAAAACAGACACCAGCAACACACAAAGGTATGTGTAATACAGCGTATTGTAACGTTACCCAGCAGCAGGAGTAAAGTGCTGCTAAATTACCTGCTAACAATCAAGCAGCAGCTACACTGCATGTTAGACAAAACCATATGAACCAAAGTCCCAGCCCTGTCAGAGCAACACACATACAAGCAAAGCAACCATTTGATGACCAAAGCAACAATTTCAGAGTTCAACAAACAAAACACTGTTGGTATTAACCCAAAGGACCAGTAAATAATCTGCTAAAAGCAAGGTGGACAATAAAGTAAAGCATAGGTCCTACCTGTACCGGTAATCCAGGTGTGAGTGATGAGACTGAGGAAAGAGCCAAGTTGTATTTGTAAGGTCTGGCTTCTTGTGATTGAGTGAGGAAGGGAGGGGCATATTTCTATCTTTAAAGAAATAATTTTTCCTAAAACTTTAGAATTTTCTAATGACCAATTTAATAGTTGATCATTTACATATCTTTCCAGAACTGTATAAATTGTTTTTATATTTGACCAAGTTTATTTGTGTATGAATATACAGTATATGAGTGCCCTCTCTGTTGGAGGACACAGTCACATGACAAAGTCCAGCCCTGAAGAAGGGGCGTGGTCTGGGAAATGTAAGACTGAGAGGAATTTGCATAAAGTTCATTAGAGGGTTTGATTCTTGTTTTATAAAACCAAAACATTTAAGAGAACTAAGCAGATTATGAAGTGATCAGAAAAAAGGGAAGCTTTTTACATGTAATTGTAAATACTTGCAAAACAATAATCATTAATCATATTGAATTTGTATTGAAAGTGACTTTACAACAATCTAAACCATCAAGTACAGATGCTCTGACTAGAGTAATCACAGCTAAAATGTGTTTATGTTAAACAAAAGAAACTCACAGCAACGCATGATTTTGACCAGCATTAGGGTGTATTACCTCTCTGTATGTGGATCTAGAATGAATAAAGTAGTCACTCTCAGATGACCCATACAGGGAACAAATACACCCTAATGCTGGTGCAATGTGCTTTGGAAATGACATATAAAGAGTCTGTATTGCCTCAATAAATGAGAACAAGTTAAAAGGTTAGATTTGTGCATATTCATAGAGCTGATGTTAAACTTGAATGGTTAGCAAAACAAAGAAAAGCTAAATCTGAAACACACAATAGAAATCAGTTCTATTTTCTGATTTTTGTATAAATGTGGTATGAATAGACAGACATGATGAGATCAGTTCCTCTGGCTCCACTCAGCTGAAAACCTTCTGCATGTGCATCGTGTACACACCATCATTTTCAGTGTGAACATTCAAAAACAGGAGGCAGATCAGTGCCTGGATCCTCACAGCTGTTCTCATCATCATCTTCGTCTTTAGTTGTATTCACACAGAAAACAATTTGTGGCTGAATTGCAGAAGGATTTTACTTTTAGTCTACAAAATGAAACACTTGCCAGATGTATTTCTTTGATTAAGTAAAGTGTGTGTCCTAATTTCAAAGACAAACCACATTTTGCTGTTTTAGTGTGAATACAGCTGTTATGTAACCACATTTATTCTGCTGCGTTCTCCATGCTTCATTTTCATTTTCACCAGCTCAAATCAAACACAAAACACATCCTGACAGTTGAAAATGTGCTAGTGTAAATGTGGTATTTGTGGGCATAGTATAAACTGTAGTGTGGGTGTTGGAACATTGTTGAAAAACATTGTCTTATATTCCCAAAAATATAAAATATTCTAAAATATTAAAGTTTGCAAGATGCTTATGTATCTGGTACACTTTCTGTTTTATTGGAATGCATGTTGGCATTTCCCTTTGATTCCCCTGCAGAAATGACCAATCACTATAGCTAAAAAAAAGAGAAGAGGTGGAATTCCTAGTATTGATTTGTAGGGTCACAATTTTACAGCTTCCCATTATTGGCATACATCAGTGCAATGCAATTTGATAATAGACATCAAGGCAGATGACTAAAAATTTATGTTTAAAACATCATTAGCGCCCCTCGAGGGTCATTTCTTAGTGGCTCAGCAGATTATTGTATACTGTGAGCCTGTGAAGTCCTGGTCCCAGTTTTTAACCTCGGAAAACCACATCTATCAGATCTCCACACTCTACACCGCCTAATCAAGAAAAAAGCAATGATAACAACCTCATGATGGCTCTCAGGAGACGCTGAATAATATTTACTGAATAATTCAGTCTGCAGATATGCCATGTATTAGTATTCTGATTTAAAAAAAAAAAAAAAACTCAAATCAGTTTTGTGCCTCTTAGAATGCCTTTCCTTCTTGATTGACACGTTTTCTTTTAGCAAGGCAAGGCACAGACTTGATTGAATGTTTCACTGAGGAATAGCAATTTCTGCTTCCACTCAAAAGCTGCTGGATAGCCAGCTTTAACTCCTGGCCTTCCTTACTTAATCAGTCACTGTGAATACAGCAAACAAGCTGATCAAATCCAAAAAAAAAAAAAAANAAAAAAAAAAAAAAAACTGCTAAGCGTAATCACACTTTAAATGAATGAAATATTTTGGTTGAAAAAACTGCAAGGACTGACATTAATTTGAGAATGAACTCTGTGAAGAGAAACAGAAAATGGGATAGAGGCATAAAAG
Organism: Lucifuga dentata; assembly: GCA_014773175.1. NCBI lineage: Eukaryota > Metazoa > Chordata > Actinopteri > Ophidiiformes > Bythitidae > Lucifuga > Lucifuga dentata. Next base: position 4,735 of record VXCM01001533.1, on the reverse strand, counting down.
CTCAGAGTAGAGTTGTGTTCATAGGATGAAAATTTGAATATTTCAGGTTTTATACTTGTCCTTGACCCTTGTACATGTGTGACATTCGAGGCCAGTCAGTCATGGCATTTTGTGTGTGTGTGTGTGTGTGTGTGTGTGCGCGTGCGCCTANCGAGGCCAGTCAGTCATGGCATTTTGTGTGTGTGTGTGTGTGTGTGTGTGTGCGCGTGCGCCTATCTTCTGTGCAAGATGCTGGTGTATGTGAGTCTGTGCATGTCTGTGTGAGGACTCAGCTGTAAAAAAGTCTTTAATTAGGATTGGATGGCTTCTCGTATTCTGGGTGTTGCCAGTTATTATACATGCAGATCTCCTATGGGATAAGCTTTCCTAAATTAGAAATAGAGAACTGCTTTTGACTAAGATTTATTCAACCATTTCTTTTATTCATCAAAGAGCAAAGGCCTCATATTTTCCTCAGCTCTCATATATTGTGCATCTGAGACCATCTTGTGGCCATTCAACTGGAAATTTTTTAATTAGTCTCCAATCAAAGACAATGTCTTACAGTTAATTAGCTCAGCCTTTGGTGCTCCATCAAGGTGGCATTCAGAATGTAGATAAGGCAGCATTGGCATTGTATTATTTGCAGTTTGCAATGCTAATACTCCATCTGATGAATGCTTTCTGATGGCTCTTTTAATGTCATGCTTAATCCACACATGTTATAGGAAAAGGCACTGACAGCCACCTGCTGTTTGACAGAATCATCAGGAAAATGACATGAGACTTGATGAACTCATGTGAGATCTTGATGGCAATGTGTGATACTTCACTGATATTCCACAATGAGGCTTGGAAGGGGAACATAACAGGGTCTTACCTCTCTGAAATAAATTGTGTCTTTGAAGATTACTGGCCAAGACAGATTACTTTGGGTAAATCAAGAATGTACTTCCCCATTTACAGTGTAGTCGTGATTTGTACTCTTACTACAACAAGTCTTGAAAGTGTATTACTTCTGAAAGGTTACTGGTGTTTGTCTGTTTTCAGTGGGATATCTCAAAAGGTAACATATTTCACTGGAATTTTGTAGATAAGTGGGACTTGGCTGAGCAATAGTTGATTACATTTTGAGGAAGATCTAGATCAGGGTATGGATGGAAAACCTAAGACAATCAGGCTTGTGTCTCCTATGATGGGCTATCAGTAGAATTTATCCCAGATCCAAACATTGATCCAGATCTGGCAGGTTGAAATATATAATTGGACAGTGGTCATATTTATGGAGTCGCTGTACAATAACAAATAAGGCTAGAAACATGCAACTACCACCAATATGTAACTAAGATGATGCTGATTCAGCGGTATGAAATGGTCTTGACATATTTTCAACAGTTAGGGATATAGATCCAGAAAAAGGTGATGTCTGCCGTTGTAGAAGGAATTTGCATAATAAATCTTTTATACACAAAAGTTAGGCTTTATGTTGTCACAAAAGAGAAATCAAGGGACTTGACAAGGGTCTTGGCAGAACTTTGGTCTCTCTGAAAATGTGATGTATTAAACATAATCCATAAGTGAGTCTACAGCTTACAAGCAAAGTAAAAATCATTTACAAATGACTTAATGATTGGATTTACAAAGCAGCTAAGGACATAAACACCAGTAAAACCAAGAGAAACCAACGCATCACATTATGATGTAAAGCCTGTCTTTGTGGGTGTGTTTTTCTGTACTTTTTTTGTGCAGTCACTGTGTTGTGCAGGTCTGAGATCAGGGAATCATCAGAGACCAGAACTTTCCTGCTGGCATAGACTCTCATATGCTCCTCTCAGCTGAAAAGGTAATGTTCTCCTACAAGTCTGCTTCGCTTGGTGTGCCAGCTCTAAATAGTTGAAATTCATGCCCACTTATAGCATTGGTTTGATCTGCTTTTTTTGAGGGTATCGTGGCCCAAGACACATCATTTTTGAACCACTTCAATTATCCTTGTCAAGTTGAAGTGAAAAATATGATATGTACCATTATAAAAGCTACTTGGAAGGAAATGTCTGACAGTGACACATTAAATGCAGTCCAAGCTACAATTTCCATAAAGGTGCAATATGTAAATTAGGCCAACCAACCTCTCAAATATGTGTCATGTCACTCTCTAATGTTATATAGAAATTAAACCCATTTTAAACCATGAATACAATTTTTGTAAGCAATATATTGAATTCATTTTTTTAAGATAGAAATGTTGGCTTTATATGTCTCTATTCTCAAGGAAATTCCAGAAAATATAGCGAATGTGTCAATATCGGTCACACCTTTGGGCCAGGTGACTCTTTGGATCACATGGGAGTCATGAGCACCTCTTGCACCACGTGTGAGTGACTGGAGTAACTGAAGATGGTGGTTATAGATGTTAGGACAGCATTGTAAGGAGATAAGTGGTGGATAGCTTAACATCAAGTCTTCCTTGATTTCTCTTTCAAACCACTAATCACCCTCCAACATATGTACATTGTTGTCAACAAAACAGGTTTGCTTATCTTTTAGGTGTAGGTAGATAGCTGAGTCTTGGCCTGAGGAGCTGGAGGAGCCATGTTCTTTTCTAGCATTTCATTGGTTTCCCTAAGATATATGTCAGTGCATTTGATTGCACAAACTATAGCTGCTCCATTTATGCTTAGGTGCAGCACAGCCCATGCAATCACTGATCCGAATGACCCTCACATGACTCTCATGTGACCTAAGAAGTCACCTGGCCCAAGGTGTGAACAGTTCCCACAGGATAAATGTCTTTTACTGTTCAACAGTCAGAACTGAAGAAATGACTTTGATGAATGGCAAAGCATCTTTAGGACTCAACAAGTTACTATATGACCTGGAAGAATGATAACTTACATAGACATAAAAGAGGTGTAGCTAATTCACACACACACACACACACACACACACACACACACACACACACACACACAAAAAACTGCTGTATCACTCTCTTTAAACTCTCACTGTCACATTTATGGAGTTCAGTGTGCACAGCATGAGGCTGACAGGAGTAAAGAGGGAGTGGAGTGTAAGTGTCAGAGTGTAAGTTTGACAGCTGTGCTTGGAAACATTGCCATTTGGCTTATGTTTTAACTACAGGAATTACTTTCATTGAGGTGTCATACAAAAAGTATTCACATTTCATAAATATTCACATTCCCCTACTTTGAAACTGCTGTTTTAAACAAAATTTGCCAGCTTGCTACTGACTGACACTTAAGGTGTGTGTTAAGTCATGTCCATTCTTCTTCTTTCTGACAGATGCCTCCAGGCATACTACAAGGATGAAACTAACTCCTCATGGTAATATCAGTATCCACATCAGAGCCCTTGAGCCTTAACTTTGTGATTCTTTTGACACAAATGTCTCTTAACAAAGTCATTTGGCTATTTAAAACGATAGGTTTTCTCCATTTCTAAATAAATGTCCTTCCATTTTTATTCTAATTAATGGCTTCAGCTGACAGTGAGACTTTGATGTGGAGCTACCACAATTTAATATGCTGCTATGGTTGAGTTTTCATATGCTCATGTTTTGATTGGGACTCCTCTGGCACTATTGCGAGCTGAGCTGGGGTTAAGGGGCTTCTTTGCCCCTACAATGCAAAAGGGAGCTTTTCTAATAATCTAAATTCGACTCACTTCATCCTAAACTCACACAGCAAATCCATTAACGGGTATAATATCTAGTATTTACTCACTTCCTTACTCTCTAAGCCCAAAGCCCCTCCTCTCTCTGCATACCTCCTGTTCTTATCCATCGTCTTTGTCTGTCTCTTCCTCACTCTGATAGCTGTCAGACATAGACAGATTGTGCTGGTTTATATTGAAACTGTGTATCATTGCCAAAATCTTCCCACCATTTACAGTTGGCTACCTCTGAATCAATATAAATAAAATCTGAAATTTGGTATGAGCAAAGTCAGTGAGAAGAAAATGCTTTCTGAAGCCCCCAGACAAACAAAATATAATTTTGAAATGTTTTGATTGCACCCCTATTCAAAATAAAACATTTAGTCCGACTGCTATGCATACTCTGCTGCCTTTTACTGCAAATGTTGAAACAAAACACTCTTCAAACACAGAGACTTAAGATAATGACCTTCTCCCCGGAAAAGTTGTTAGCTTTCTTGCCTAAAATATTTAGTTGTATTCAAGTGTAAAATCCCAATTAATTTTTGCCTTCTGCTATAACCATTTCTCACTGCCAAGAAAAGCTTGGTCAGGTTCATACCAGAGTTCTGAGTGGGAAAATAGCTCACTGATCCTTCCTGCTCTATATATATCTTTTTATGTGTTTTTTTTTTTTTTTTTTNTTTTTTTTTTTTTTTTTTTTTACAGTGTAGAATACAGCAAGGTCACCAGAATACTGTGAAAAACAAAAGTGAGGATACTACGACATACTACTGAGGGCAGACTGCCAAGTGAAGAGCAAAGGAAGGCGGTATGAAATCAAATCACCAAGAAAAGAGAGCTTATCTGAACATGGTCATTACTGCAGGGGATGCTCCTTTCTTTCTTAATGAGCTAGCTCTGGAATGGTACCGTGTTACTACATTACTAATGACGCCACATGCTCCTTCATGTAAAAATGCAGAGATGGTGCGGAGCATACTAAGTTATATTTTCCTTTGGTTTTGCATTATACATGCAGTCTTCTTTTCCTTTTGGCTTTCCCTTCAGGGGTCACCACAGCGAATCATCTGCCTCCATCTAA
>VXCM01001531.1:0-37470 GCA_014773175.1 Lucifuga dentata | reverse complement strand
CTTATCTACTTTCCTTCCAGATGACACCCCAAGTACTCTCCTACCTGTCTCCCTGATCACATTAGACTCCCCAGGGATAAATCATGAAATAGACCAAAATTAAATGTTAAAGTTGGTTATTTAACATTAGAGAGGGAAATGAATCAGACATGATGTTCTGTCACTCACAGAGCTCCTTCTTCAGATCACTGAGGCAGCGGAGTGTCGCTGCGATGAACTGTCGGTACTCGCTCTCTATGACCTCCAGGATGTGCTTCCTGTCCAGACTGATGGGGTCAGGGGTGAAAAGTGGACTGTTCAGGTCTGCTACTAGCCTATAACACAAGAACACACCACATAAGAAAACAATCTAATTTTAAGGATCCAGTGAATATGCAATCATGTGATACATTTACACTGCCAGGTACAAAGTGACCTGACTCAGAGTATTTGTTCACGTGTGGCACATTTTGGATATGTGTTGTGATAATGTAAATGGATAAAAAAGCACATGAGATCAGATATTCTCAGATCCATTTTGGGTCACACAGATAAATCTAATTTGCATCTGCTAATCCAGGTGTCATCTAAACACATAGAATTTTCCTACCATTATGCTTGCACGTCATAAAATATGGCACTCCTCTACTTTGTCTGTACATGTAGCAGCGATCATTGCTGCACATGCCCAAGCTGCAACAAATGCTCTAATCCTTCTCCACCTTAAAATATAATTACCTCATTGTGGACTTTGAAAGATGCTTCAGAAAGCAATAGTATATTTATTTCTGTCTTGTTTTTTTGTTTTTTTTTTGTGGCATTTGTTTACCATTGTCTCAGAAACTAAACACTTCTTTGGGGAGTGTACCTATGTTCCCAAGGTCCTATGTTCCCCAATTAATATTCAGTTAACACACATTAAGTGTGTGTTAACAGAATAACCCTAAGCCTAACCCCTAACCCCTAACCCATTATGTGTTCTATTATGCTATAATGACCCTGAATGACCCCCTTCTTTGCACATGTGGATTGTTTCAGGTGTAGACCGTGTAAAATTGGACATTTTGACCTGTAATGTAAATGCAGCCAAGGTCACTAGCTTTTTGGAATCTCTCTCTTTTTCTTTTCTCCCCTTCTGTCTCTTGCTGACTTTCCTTCTCTTCCATACAAACACTCCTTTGTATGCATGCACACACACACACACAGACAAAACACACTTAAGAACATATAACTTCACACTGTGCAGTTTCGTTTGGGACTTACTTTGAGTCGTCTGACTGAAAAGCCTGGGGAAAGAAGAGACGAGGACAGCTGAGAAAAATATGACAAAACAAATGGTTTGCAGAAAAATAAAGAATTACACCTGAGCTCCTTTAAGGACCACACTATGTCCTAGCACACATCCACTGTTCTTTTGCTGTTTTGTCTTATGTCTTTTTTAATGGCCTTGAAATTCATTCAGACAAACCAATACCTGTTCAGCACCAAGACTCACCCAGATCAGCAGGAAGGGGTCAGTTTCTGCCAGCAGCGACGACAGGTAGTGCTGGATGTTCTGCATCTGGCTCATGTGTTCCCTCACCTTGGAGCAGTCTTCCTGCACGCGCTCTATGACCTGCTGTCTCTCCCTCCTGGTGATCTCCCTCAGGGCTGCCACCAGCTTCTTCACCTGGACCTGCAGGTCTGAGCCCATGCGCTCCACCTGGGTGTCATCATCCTCCAAAGATTCCTCCATAGAGGTGTGAGACTTAATAGATTTGTGGACTGAAATTGTTTTGCTCTTTTCAATGTTACCGGAATGCTCGATTGATGCAATTCAAATATCCTGTGAATGTGTTTTACTCACAATTGTGCAGTCAACGTTCTGATGCTCTTTGAGGATCCGCACTCCATGTTCAACCTTCTCCTCTGCTTTCTGAAGCAGCGTCTGAAGAATTACCTGTAGAATCACACACATATGAGCAACCAAACTTAAAAAGTTGATGGGCACAAGAAATGTTAAAGATTAAGATTTGTTTACTTTTGTTAAGTTTATAATGAAGATATTGTGCAGCTTTTAATTTCTAGATGTATCAACTCATGTGTGTGCAAAGTATTTTGGTTTGTAACTTTGATTGTACACTGGTTGTTGCATGTGTGTATATTTTTTTTCTTTTGTTCCTTGAACCCTAGACAGGGGTCAAAAGGAAGAAGATAAATTATCAAATTGTCAATACACACACAAATGCACACCAATGCATTTGTGTATTGATAACCCTAACCCTATGTATCCCTCTACACACACACACACCTAAACAATGTAGAAACCCACAACTATTTTTGTAGCTCACCTTCAGATCTCCTTCCACGTGTTTCAGCGCCTTCGCTTTGTGCAGAGCACAAAGCAGTCTCCTTCCAGCAGACAGTCACCACACAGGTACACCCTCTCATCTGCACAGTAATAGCAGAATATCTCAGTGTGTGTTGGACACCTCCGCTGAGAGAGGTCCCCAAGCGGATCCACCAGCAGGTGAGTGCTAAATGCTGGTCTCTCTAAATGAGGCTGAAGGTGTTCAGCACACAGTGACACTTCACACCTCAGACAGGTCTTGACTGCCACGGATGGTGGTCCGTCCTCTGCTTCAGGGAAGCAGCAGTCACACAGCACCTCGGCTTGCTCCTCCTGGCACTGCGAGCAGGTGAAGCGACCTTTGCCCTCACCCTGGCTGGCCCAGGCTTCACGAACGCAGGTGGGGCAGAAGCTGTGGCCACAGGGCAGGGGGTGGGCTTGAGAAAAGGTGTCTCGGCACACAGAGCAGGTCAGTCCCTCTTCCAGAGACATCATAGTAAGCAGAATGTGTGTGTGTGTGTGTGTGTCACACAAGGCTACTAAAACAGTGGATTTATACAAAAGACACAAATCAAAAACAGATTAGATTAGATTACATTTGCACAGAAAACTTCACTGCAAAGTCAACAGATGCCAAATACATGCAAAGCTAATTAATCTTAATGTTTTGGAGCTACACAGAAACAAGCAACAGACAATATTTGAACAAGTTACCTTCTGGATTTTCTTATATGACACTGTAATGCCCAGGTAGGGATTTAGGCACAGCTGGTGGTGAGTGGGAAGTCCTTGCTTCACTCCAACTCTGCACTTAGATCAGTAATCCTGTCTGCTGGGCCTCTGTCTATACCGCAGTCTATGAATAGAACATAAAATAGAACATAAAAACATGTAACAGCCATTACTAGGAAATATGGGGGAGGGGGGGGGGGACACTATAAGGGGAAAACTAATTAAGTCCCTTTTATTGTTTCTACCCCCTGCAGATACAGCTTAGAAGATTCCCCGGTAACGGAATTCCTGCTGTCAAGTACTACAGTTTAGTTGTGTAATTTCATGAAGGAGATCTGCATGTAACTTACTGAAGAGGTTGATTACAGAATAATCAGGTACTAAAACTATGACTTCTTTATCTCATGAGTAAAATGAGACAAATACACTGACCCAGATACTCCACTCAGTTACAACCTGTTGCAGTGGGAGGGGATCAGGAGATCATCCATGACCGATTCTTGCCCTGGTTAATCTACACGTGCTGTGACTTTTGCATGTTTAACCCCCAACCCCAAATAATATATAGTATGCTCATTCCAACTTCATTTTACCAGAATTTTGAGTAAATGTCCAGAAAATAGGATTTCTTACCTGATTCTGGCCTGGTGGTTGCAGATTGTGGCCATAGAGGAGTGTGTGAGTTGTGTGTCAGTGTGAGTGTGTGTTGCAGAAGCTAATCCCAAAGGATTCACCTTGCTTCCAATCTGTGCTTTAACCTGGGAACTAAATTGAGAGACCACATGATCCTCAGATGGGAGGATGAGTATGGAAAAATTATTAGATCCAAATGAAGTAAACAAATTTCCACTAATTCTGACAAATCAAAGTTAATCCACGTTAATCTAAAATAATTTCACCAGTCTTGATATTCATAAAATTTGGCAGTTTTTACATTAAAACAGATTTTTACTGATAATGCCGTATTCCTTTTATCAGCAGGCTGAAAGAAACCTCATTTTGAATCAAAAGAGGAAGGTTCACCACACAAGTAAGTGTAACTGAAGAAGCTCTTAGATCTTCATCTGTTTTAGACTGGTAGTTGATATATCAATTATTCAGAATTATTCTTCAAATTTCCAGAGAATAAACATTTAGTATTGATAATGAAATGTAGCAGAAAAAGATAAATATTTCCTTGTGTCATCTGTGTTTACAGATGAAATAGGAATTGTGGTGATGAGTCATGGCAATTATTCAACCCGCTGTTCTGTCTTTCTGTTTACCGCCATGCCCTCTTGTTTTGTATATTACCAGGTAGATATCACCATGCAGGTTAAATAAATAAAGTGGACCAGAAGTGACATGTCTAATCTATTCATACTGCAGTGTACTTAAACAAAGATAACTTCTGGTTTGCATATTTCCATCCCTGGATCAAAGGTTTCTGGAAACTGATGACCTGGCTGAAATACAACAAACAGACACAGAAGAGAGAAGTATGATTACTGACAGGAAATGGCAACAAGTGTAATATTTGATAAGCGCAACATGTTTAGAAGGAAGCCAGTNATTACTGACAGGAAATGGCAACAAGTGTAATATTTGATAAGCGCAACATGTTTAGAAGGAAGCCAGTTATGCCATAAGTGACATCTAGTAAAGGATAGTGAAACATCACATAGCTGAAAGCATCATCATCACCATCACCATCACCATCATCATCATCATCATCATCATCATCATCATCATCATCATTATCATCATCACTCTAAAGATGTCCNCATCATCATCATCATCATCATCATCATCATCATCATCATCATTATCATCATCACTCTAAAGATGTCCAATAACAGCAGCCTGATGGTTGGGATGGATGAAAATGCCACATTTCTCTGTGGTAAGGACCCTCCCTACTACACACACCCCATAGGCATGGTGGTGGACTGGGTGATAGTCTGCGTGGGACTGCCTGAAGTCTGCCTGGTCTGCTACGCTCTCCTCTCTCTACTGAAGACGGACCGAACGGCTCCAATCTTCTCCATAAACCTGCTCCTCTCAGACCTGGTCCAGATTGCCATCACCCTCATCTTTATTATCAGTAGGTTCTTTGATCAAACCTTCCAGCCGTGCATCAGAGCCCGCTGCATCACACGTTTCTTTGTCCGCTTTGCCCTCATCGGCAATGTAGGCTTCATGCTGCTGATTGCTGCAGAGAGGTGTCTGATAGTGGCCTTTCCAGTGTGGTACCACACAACAAACACTGCAAAGTTATTCATCCTGATCTCCATTTGCCTTTGGATCCTCTCACTGATCTACGCCACCCTGGATTACATTTTCCTGATCCACATGAGGGTCTCGTGGTTGCTGTTGTCCATCATCTTCCTCATCCCTGTTCCATTTCTCGTGGGCTTCTTCACAGTCACACAGAAGGCCCTCAACAAGAGTGCGGCCATAAGACAGGATACGAAGAACAAGAGGAAAGTTTTGGGGGCTCTGAGTCTGGTGTTGGGGACATACACAGTTTTGTTCCTCCCTTTCATACTCAGGAACCTCTACTACTCTCTCCAAGATGACAATCCTGAAACACAGGATTCAGTCAGGGATTTGTCCTCTGTTTTGACCAGTGCTTTGGTCTACCTTAACCCTTTGATGGACTGTTTCATCTATATTTTCCTGCGGAAGGACATAAGGGACACAGTGGATGCTTTCCCCTGCTGTAGCACACAACTGATGAAGTTCAAAGAGTGGCAGGACAGACAAACAGACAGCATCCAGACAGACACGGCGTTAAATAACCTGCAGGCTACATAATATTCATTTGACGGAGATACCACTGATCTGAGCAATCAATTTCCTGCTCTTACTCTTGTATTAACATACAAATCAGAGCTGTAGTCTGTGCCTAGACAAGAAGGCGTGGAAGCAGGATGCAAAGAATTTTGTGTAGCAAGGCTAATCTTGCTACACAAAACCTTGCTACAACTAACACAGTTATCCTTCTTTCTGCACTTTCACACACAAAAAGTGACCAAAGTTTCCTTAATGAAGCACATTAACTAAGAATTAGAATATAGACAGCTTTTCTTATTTCCTTTTGTAGTTCTTTAAAAAAAAAAAAAAAANTTTTAAAAAAAAAAAAAAAAGTGGTGTTTCAATTATTATTTTTACTGAAATGTGCAAAATTGTTGTAGAAGTGTTTGCTTTAACCATTGCTAAAATCATCATAGAGCCCTACAGCAACATTTAACGCAGTGTAATCAAACTTTGGCTCCACCTTGTTGCAATGTGCCTCTAATTTTTGTCTTTGAGAGACACCTAGTGGTACAAACCATGGCACCAACAGATGAATTCACATATAAGTTCCTCTTCATTCATCCTGCTGACCATTTCATAATAATGTAAAAAAAAAAAAAAAAAAAAAAANAAAAAATCACCCCAGCATCTCTGGTTTTACAGACAAGACAATGACAAGACACAAACAAACTAGACACTGAAGAATTTGAAGTTTAACTGTCCAAACAAACATTATCTTATGATGCTGATCAGCATGGACCTTCAAATTATCCTCTTATTTTTTCTCAGTAGAGTGCCTCTCTTATAATCTGATCACTCTCATGACCTGACAAATTCGCTGGGAGACACCAATACAGTCTGAATACAGACAAATGTAACAGTCCATATTTGATTTTCCCCATTCGAATTTTAAATTCCTGTAAAATTAGGGGGAAAAAAACTTGTTGCTCACTGTACGACATACACAGACAGGTGACAAAAATTAAAAACAAAACTAACATAAAGTGCCTTAGGAAGGCCTTAGCATGGTTTGCACAAGTCTCTGGAGCTCTCCTAGAGGGATGGAACACCATTTTTCTAAATGATGAACTCTTATTTCATGTATTAAAGATGAAGGTGGACAGAAACGTCTAATGTGTCAAACCAAAATCTCCCGTAAGTATTGAACTGGGATGAGATCTGGTGACTGTGAAGGTCATAGCATATGATTTACTTCATTTTCATATTCACTGACTCCATTGTGCCCGACAGAAAAACTGTGTTTGTTGTTTTTGTGTACCTGTGGCTGGGTTTGAATAAAAATAAATAAATACATAAATAAAAATACAATGAAAGACACAGCAACATATAACTTCATATGTGCGTTACTGTTCATAACCTGTAGTTTGCCAGTTCAGGCCACTAAAAAAAAAAGTAAAATGAGTTACAGCCTGAGATATGAATGTTGCCAAAATCTTTAAATTTCAATTTGGTCACAATGCTTATTAAACATTATGATATAACCTGGAAGAACCACAGTCATCCCCACCTGAGCAGCTTAAATCACAGTAAGACTGAGCCCTGCAGGCCCAATGCACACTGTGGAGGAAGCCACGGTCAGCGTTCCCACAGGACCGTCTGGAGGCGAGTGCCATTAATTATAGGAGACAGAGAGACAGACAGCTAAGCAGACAGACAGACAGACAGACAGACAGTACCGCAGAGAGCGCAGACAGGCCGGACAGGAGCAGGCCCCGACAAATACAATACAAAGAGGAGACAGAGGAGAGATGTACGGCCAGCAAAGATTAATCCTCCCCCTGTAGCGAATACAGAATCTGCACCGCCCCTGCTGCCCCTGCCTGTGGACTATGAGCAAATACATTCAGGCATAATAACCCTTTGTCATAAGAGAAACAGACTCGATTTGCGACGGAGATAAATAATTGAAAAAAATGCGGCTGTCCGACTGCGCATCCCTGGGAGTGAATAGGGAAATGCTGCGCCAGTGTCCCGGCTGAGAGACGGAGCCGATCCCGGCCAAGCAAACGCTTGTGTTTTTTTCCCCCGTAAATACACCAAATCTCTTCAAAAAATCATCTTTTCAAACATGGTAAGTTCTTTTTGTGTTCTATTCACATGGGTTGTGTCGGCGACGAGCGGCCCGTAGGAGAAATGCACATCCGGGACTATATTTTTTTGAGAAGTCATAATAATTTATGAATCATAACTTGTTATGATGTGGGAGCGCGCATGGCGTGCAACAGGTCTCCGTACAGTAGCGGGGCCGCGCATCTCAGCGCCGTATTTTGCGCTTGTTTCCAAACGTTACCGTGAAACGTCCGGCCGTCGTTACGATGCGATCATGTTGGCAAGATGGCACGAAAAATACGAACAATAGAGTTCAGTAGAGTTTTGGTGAAATAAAAGCGAAGCAGCCGTCTTTTTTGCTTGTTCGGTGACTATAATGGATATTTATTCTGTCTTTTTGATAAACAATTATAGATTATGGCGCGCATGATTTTTTTGATTTTTTTGATTTTATTTTTTTAAATTTTTCAATAAATATGTATATTATACATATATATGTATTTTAAAACACATATCAACCTCACGAAGTCAATATGGGCATCCTTTTGATTACAGCAGAAATGTAAAAACAAAATAAACAAAAAAAAACCTGCTCTTTTTTTCATTGATATGTTTTCAATTTCTGACAAAGGAAGACACGTTGAAGCAATTCAAAATTCAAATCATTGCGTTCCATGTAAGACCTGTAACATTCAAACTACGGCTTTATCAAACCTCTGCTGTATTTTATTATTCTGCCCAAGCCTCAGAGACACGTCGAGGAGGTGGAGAGGNACCTCTGCTGTATTTTATTATTCTGCCCAAGCCTCAGAGACACGTCGAGGAGGTGGAGAGGTGTCACAGGGCCCGGGTGAAAAATGATTTTTTCCCCTCACTCTGCCCGTTTCTTTCTTTCACTACCTCTCTCTCTCCACGTGGTAAGCGGTCGGGATGATGGTGAAAAGGGGGCATTGTGCCTCCAGTCAGTGGCCTTATGTGTTGGAGAGGCTCTGAGAGGGTGATGCTCACTCAGCTGTGCTCCCTCAACGCCATTGTTGCAAATTCCACCTCATTTCAGCCGCTGTGTTTACTGAGCTTACACAGGAGACTGTTTAGAGGCGGGGGGAAACGGCACGAACCCCCCCACCCCACCCACACGTACTCACACACACACACATACACAAAGGCTTTAATGTGCTTGTGCGTCTAGGTGCGTCATAAAAGGCAAACAAAATGACCCGAAACCGACTTGGCGTTGATATTTACGCGCATAACTTTTACTCACAAGCGCACACGGGGAGAACTGTTGGCCAATTAGCTTTTCTTTTTTTTTTTTTTTTATAGACTCATATCCCAATAGAAAGCTTAGACTAGGGCCATTACGTGATGAACTTAATGTATGAGGGTTTAGTAAAGAGAAGCAGTGGAGAACTCTTGGCTCAAAAGAAGGGGTGTGCACTCACCATTTGAATGCAAAGTAGCGGATGAACAAGTGAGCAGTGTGTGTGTGTGTGTGTGGAGAAGATGAGAAGAGAAGAGAAGGAGGGCCAACGGTGAGTTTTGAGAAAAGGGGGACTTGATGAAAGAAAGTGTCACACATGCCTCTCTGGCACTTTAGTCTTCAACAAGTTGTTCTGTTTTTTCTTTCTCTGCATCACAATGCCATCAACGTGGACCTTCTGTATTAAGACCAAACAGCCCGGAGCATCCAATGTCACATATTTTGGGAATCTACTTTAGTTTTTTTTTTTTTTCCTTATTATTACTGCAAGTAATAGTAATTTAGATACCTACTTTTCAGTGTGCAGGGAGACAGAATAAAAGTTGTGTGTTGGCCAGTGCGCCTCTGCTTCGGTCCTGTGCTGCAGAAGTATGTCCCGTCGGAAACAGAAATGACCCCAGCAGCTTATGAGCCTGACCCTCGGTGCCTGTGGGATACTTGAGCATGGTGAGAAATAGATTATTTAAAAAAACAAAAAACAAAAAAAAACAAAACTACTACAGAGTGAAATTTGCATTAGATGGGTTTTTTTTTTTTTTTTTACAAAGTCAGTGTAAGAAGCTCTGTTGTGTGGGCCCCAAGTTCACAGTATTATGGTTTTACTTAATGGCGCATTTTCTACTGTATCATTGTGCTATGAGATTTAAACTGATGCTTTAGTATGTGTATCCTAGCATACCTGGTCCATTCTCAAATAGTTTTGATTTTGCAGTTTTTTTAGGCTTAAAGAGTTATGATTTGTTTTAATTTGGCTTGTACACTAAAAAAATATTTCTACAGAGTTTCTGTCAGGATTCTTGTTTAAGGATTAATTTCCTTCATAAATGATTGATTCGTATAATTTCCATTTGAAATGAAGGCAAGTCCTATATTCACTCCAAGGACAGAGGGTTTGTGGGAATTTTAGGCCTTAGAATCTTTGAAACATTTACTCCTCTTCCCTGCTAGATTCAAAGCCACAGACCGCATTGATCAGGTAGAAATCCAGATAATGGTGAAAAGTACAGTACAGTAAATTGAAAACTTGTTACTAAAGACAAGATAGAAGTTATAAGACAAGCGATGAGCATGAGAAGGTCAAGGAAAGGAAAACTTGGTGAGGCGCTGTATAAGGTGTTATGACTGCAGTAGCATAGACTCCATTGTCCCCTTTGAGCTTTGTTGCTGGGCACTGAAGTGTGAACATACCCATGAAGAAGTCTGTGTGTATGTGACTGTGTGTGTGTGTGCGTGCATGTGCGTGCACGTGTGTAGTTGTGTCTGTCTGTCAACTCCAGTTACAGGAAGCGTTGTACTCCATGTAGCTTTCAAGCAACAGGAGTCAGTGAATGTTAATGTGTGTTTTTATGAGCGCACAAGCAACCGTTCGCATACAAAGTGTTAACGTTTGTGTGCCTGTGTGTTGTGCATTGGCATATATGCTGTGTGCATGTGTGTACGTATGTATGGTGTATATGTGCTTTCACTTCTGTTTTTTTCGGGGGTAAATTAGCTTGTAGATGGTCTGTGAGTCATCATGTCTGTCTGCTAGCCTGTTTATTTTCTTAGCACGCCACTTCTCTTCCTCTGCCTGCCCCTAAACCGTATCAGGAATGTGACCCCAATGTGTTTAAAGTCAAGTTTGCTAGCCAAACAGACACCCAGTACAGTGTCCAGTACTTAACCAGGACCTGATCCTGATCACCCCCTTGGGTTACTGGGGGGAAGGGCTGCTAAGGAGATGAAAGACAGATTAAATGGAGGAAGGAAGAAAGAAAATGAGGGAGGGATAGCAGAGTGTCTTGTGTGTGAATCTGGCGTTTTTTATTGAATGGGGGTTGAGGTAAAGTCCATTGTCTTGTGTGTTGCCCTGGAAACAAGGTAGGCTCCTCTATGGGTGAGCGGTATAGTCTTGCAGACCAGTGGAATCTGTGTGTATGAGTGTGTGTGTGTGTGTGTGTGTGTGTGTGTGTGTGTGTATGACGGCATGTGTGCCTCCTAGCATGCTGTGTGTGTGTGTGCCTGTGCGTGCACGCGTGGCCACAGTGTTGGAGAAGCTGCCTTTGATTAGGATAAATGAGACAACAGAAAGCATTGTCAAAGAATCAAATCATGGAAGGTGAAGCAAGAAAGATTAAATTAATTTGTTAGCTAAGACAAGATAAACCTTTGTGTATTAGCAGCAGACATTATGAAGCATTGTGTAAAACTTGTAGTTTTCATCATCATTTATGATTTTTCTTTTCTTCTTTCACTTTCCCCAGATGACCATTTGGCAGTGAAGCCTCTCTTATTCCCACTTATTGCGGATTCTCCCTTGTCCTCTCCATCTTCCTCTCCTCAAAGCTTCCAGCTACCCTTCGCTCTCCCTCCATCATTTAAGGCCTCTCTGACCACCTCTCTACCCACTGAGGGTCCACCGCCATCTTGCTCACCCAGCCAGCCCTACCACCAGACCCTCAAAGACCCACAGTCCTCCCTCTCTCCTGACTGCCCTGACACCTCTGTCACCTCCCAAACTCCACATCCACTTGCCCTTTGCTCCTCTGATTGCAAACCTACACCTTCTGCAAGTGTCCTCAACCACACCCACAGTGCCTACATGGCTTCACCCAAGCTGGGTGTGTCGGTGACCACCACCATCTCTTCTTCTTCCTCATCTTCCTCTTCTTCCCTATGCCCCCCACCACACCCAGGAAGCCCCAGCCGTGTCCCCGAGGGCCCCCCAAGCCCGGTTACTCCCACCCCTAGCCCAGGAGTGACATCTGCCTCAGCTGCACCCTCTAGGGCCCAGCTGAGCATTGCGCTAATCCTGGAGGAGCTGCGAGTGCTGCAGCAAAGGCAGATCCACCAGATGCAGATAACAGAAGAGATCTGTAGACAGGTTCTACGTCTGGGCGGAGCCTCCTGTGCCACAGACGACACAGCTTCCCAACATCTCCACCCTCCTTTGCCACAGCTGTGCCTGGAAAGTAGCAAAAGGGCAGCCACCCCGACATCCCAGCCAACAGGATCTCAGCCCTCCATCTCTGTGGCTCCTCTTTTGGCATGTTTCTCCTCTCTGTACCCCTCCCAGACAGGCTCCAAACCCCAAAAGTCAAACAACCCCTTGTCACAAATCCTGCAGCCCCACAAGCCCCAGATGGAAGGGACAGGACAGGCTACAGGGGCTCATGGTTACCTGAAGGCCAGTTCTCTCTCCTCAGCTCCCTCCACCTCTTTGTCTACCTCATCCACCCTCTCCATGGTGTCCTCCACCTACCCACTTGCCCTGTCTTTGGCTGTGCCCAATCGCTATCTTCATGAGAAATCTTCAAATACTGCTTCAGTGAGTGGGCACAGTGGTTTGTCTTTTCTAAACCCGTCCCATCCCACATCGGTATCTATGGTCCCACCATCCCAACATGCCCTACAGTCTTCCTCTGGAGGAGGAGGGTCAGTAGGATCTTCCTCTGCATCCAGCTCTGCTGCTACCGGGCGTCTCCAGCATGCCTGCCGCTTTTGTGGAAAAGTGTTCTCTAGTGACTCTTCACTGCAGATACATCTACGTTCACACACAGGCGAACGACCCTACCAGTGTCCCGTGTGCCTCAGCCGCTTTACTACACGAGGTAACCTTAAGGTGCACTTTCTACGTCACCGTGAGCAAAATCCAGAACTTTCACTTTCACTTCTGCCACCATCTCTGTTTGGGGTAGCTTTAGGGGGCTCAGAACTTGGACAGTCTGTGAGCAGTGGTACTAGCAGTGGCATGAATATGATTCAGAAGAAGCGTAAAAGCAGGCCCGAAGATGATGCGGGTGGAGAAAGTATGGAGGTGGGTGGTACCAGCGGTGGCTACTCTCTGGGGCCATCAGGAGGAGCTACCCCTTCTACTCTGCCCCTACCCCCCAGCGTGGACCTGGCTTTGATTTCCCACTCTCTTCTGCAGCTCAACCGGGCTGCAGCTGTAGCTGCTGCAGCCTCTATTGCCTCAGTCTCATCACACTCATCCTCCTCCTCTTTATCCTCTTCTTCTCTGGCTACCTCCCTCCTCGCCAACCCTTCTTTGTCTTCATCTTCCACCATCACAGGGTTACTCAAAGGTGCCAAGCAACAGCATTTTGATGAGAACACCCCACCCCATGCCCCCATGCTTCCTCCTGCAGCCTACTCCCAGCTAGCCCAACTGCCCAAGCTCCTGTTCCCAGCTACCTCCACTTCCTCCTCTACCTCTTCCACAAATGCATCCCTCTATCACCATCCAGCCTTGGGTTTGCTACACAACCAGCTATCATCTACTCCAAGCTCCCATCACCATGCTTCTTCCACCCACTCTCAGCTTTCTTTCCCTTTCTCTCATTTTCCTAAAGTCTCTGGTCCATCCAGCTCCCCCGCTTGCTCCCTGTCTTCCTCCATAGTCACCTCCACCCCCACATCTGAAACGTCCAAGCTGCAGAGACTGGTAGAGAAGCTGGAGAAAGCATCTCCCTGCTCCTCTTCTCCATGGGCCTCTTCCTCTTCTGCCACCTCCATGGCGGAGTTATTGTGTAGCAGCACAACTGCCTCTTCAGGAGTCGACAGTGGCTTCACAAATGCCGGCACTTCTTCCACCTATGTCATGGCGTCGACACCGTGTTCCACTTCTGTCACCACCTCAGTTTCAAACTTCACCCGTGAGATGGTTTCTGCACTCGGGATGAGCGGTAATGGAGCTGGTGCCGTAGTAGGGGGAATCCTACCATCAGTAGGTCAAGCTTGTAACCTGACAATCAACCAGTGTGGTGTGTGTCTGCGGGTACTAAGCTGTCCCAGGGCACTACGTCTGCACCAGGCTACGCACCTCGGAGAACGCCCTTTCCCATGTAAGCTATGTGGAAGATCCTTTTCTACCAAAGGCAGCCTGCGGTCACATCTAGCCACCCATCATGCTCGAGTACCCAATGCACGCATCCAGAACTCTTGCCCACTATGTCAGCGTAAGTTCACCAATGCCCTTGTGCTCCAGCATCACATTCGTATGCACCTTGGTGGGCAGCTGCCCCCAGATGGCACAGAGGATTCTCCAAATGAGACCCCAGCTGAATCTAATGCGAACCCTCTGTCACAGTCTCAATCCCAGCCCACTGACCTCCCCATGGTCTCGAGTAAAACACCTCCTCTAGCTGTAGCCAGCCAGTCTTACAGCAAAGCTCCAAGCTCACAATTTCAAACACCAACAGTTAGCTCTGTCTCAGCCAGTGCAAAAGCCACAGATTATTCCATAAATCCCAGCAAGTCTGGATCCTCCAGTCCAGAACTCATCCCTCCCTCTGATCTTAGCCCTGACCCCTTCTTAATTCCCACCACACAAACTCCACCTCTGGGAAGTGTGGAGCCCCCTGTCCTTTGTGTCAGCGCCCCCGTGCCAGCCCCTCAACAGAAAGATCACGCTTCTCCGATTGATGAAGAAAACCATGTTGAACAACAAGCTACTGCCGAAGTCCTTCTCTCTAAATCTGTCGCCTCATCAGCTTCCTCTACTGTTACCAAAACCACGGTGTCGTCTCACGTTATGACGGTTGACACTGCAGAGGACGAAGCTTCTATCTCCTCTGTTGCCTTCCCTGCCTCCAGAACAATCCTGGAGGACTTACAAGACATTCCTAATGCTCTGGAATCAGGGGTCTCAGCTGAAACCGTGAATGAAGACAAAGCTCAGTCCCCTGCACCACCAACACCAAAAGAAGACCAAGCAACTGTGCCTGATGAAGACCCCAAAATGATGTCCACCTCAGAAACTGCTGACACTGTGGGTGCTGAAGTAAGAGTTGCATCGCAGAGAGCTGCAACTTTTGCGAGGGAGACACATCAGAGCTTTCATTTTTGCTCATATGGGAGGGAAGACCGAGACCAAGAGGAAAGTGATAAGCTAAGTGGATCAGGACCAAGTGAACTGGAAGATCCTCCTGCTCCCGTCAGCCTTGCCCCAACCCTCCCCTCTCCGATGTCTCGCCCCGAGAAGAAGACCTATTGCTGTGCTGAGTGTGGAAAAGAGTATGCCAGTCGTAGTGGACTAAAGGTGAGGAAAAATACCTTTTTAAGGTGGAAAATTAAGTTCAAACTCCTATATGGATGCATTGGAGTGTTTTTGGTAACATAAACCTACAAAATTTCTTATAATTCTGTTCATTCACAGGGCCACATGAAGCATCACGGTGTTGTAGCCAAGACAACACGTCCAGCAGTCCGGAGCAGTCGTTTCTCTTCTGACCAACTTCCCGCTTCCACGTCTATGACTTCCTTGAACATTCCTGCCACCAGGAGCTCCTCAGGCTTCTGGAACCAGTACCAAGCCCTCCTCAACACCAGTGCTGAACCAGCTGATGACCTGACACAGGGCTCAGTCGCTGGCAGCCAAGGAGAAAATGAGATGAGTCAAGATTCAGCAAAGTCACCTGATGGACCCAAGAGTCCCTGAGGAAATAAAGGAAGAGTCAAACCTGGAGTCGGTGTGATTCGATGGATAATGTTCTGGTGTTTGCAGTCAGCATTTACCTTTTGGTGAAACTGTACAGACTTTTACATATTACTGCTTCCTAATCACGTTTCAAGTAGCCTGTCTCTTTAACAGTTAGTGTTTTGTCTGTTTGTGAAAGTTGTAAGTCACCCAGCTTGGTCTTGTATGAGAGATGTACAGATAAACATAAAAGATAGTTACATATAAAAAAAAATATTTAAGAACTCACAAAGTGAGTCCAGTTATTTCTGAATCAGTTGAAAAATGAGATTACATTTCTCCAGCAAAAGTTTGTAGTTTTTGCAAATTCTAACAAATACTTATGTTTGGATGTTTCATACCAGACTCAGTTATTTCTTAGTGGTTGTTTGGTCTTTGGGGCTCAAATGGGAAAAGTTTTCCCACATTATAACAAATCTGATATTGTCAGTTAATTTGTGAGTCATTGAAAAAATACACTCAAAGAACAATTTTAAACAATTTCCTGTCAGTGGAGCAAATTAGATTTCACCTGACACCAAAGGAGGCTCAAGGCGACCAAACAAAAAAAAATGTATTTTCAAAAGCAATTTGTCCGAAATCCGTTTTGTAAACACATGAATCTTTCCCTCTGCCACAGAAGAAAGTGGCATGAATGATATAAGCCGGTTAAACACATTTTTCAAACTGGATGTTTCTGTGGTGAAAATTGAATTTCTTGTCTCCCATCTTGTTGTTCAGATAAACTACTCGCTCATGTTGTTGTGTTTTCCTTTTAGTAGGTCGTCCTGTCAATGGAGAAGCACAGCGGCAGTATTAGTGCAGCGAGGACAGGGTCTTTTCTGTGACCTTTGACCTTTAGCTTTGTGAATGTCATGACTGTTGTTTGGTCTAAAAATAATATCATAACAAGCTATCATTTACTAATTCTTTTTGTTCATGTCATTTCTCTAAAAATATATATAAAAGAACCAGAAGTCAGTGTCTGTTTGTTGTAAGATGTACTTTCAGTATCTCCGTATTAAAAACAGATTTGGGAAAAAATTGTCTCAGTCTCATTTGAGAGAATTATACACAACAAAAAGTTATGCCATGTTCCTGACTCTGTAAATATAGCATGTATGCATGCTTATAGAGAGGAGAGGAGAGGAGAGGAGAGGAGAGGAGAGGAGAGGAGAGGAAGTAATGTGTGCGTCATGTTCACGTCATCACATCATGTTTGCACTAGAGGGCGCAATTCTCCCGCTTTAACAAAAGTCTTTTTTGGACCAATTGTGTCTTATCAGAATGAGTGTTATAGAAAAGTTGAATTTATGAGTTTTATTAATAGTAGAAGGTATTGTGGAATAAACTCATAAAAGGTTGTATTAGTAGTTTGTATTGTATGAAGACTCTAGTTTAACACAATAAAATGCCAGTTATTACTGAGTTTGTGCTGAAAAAAATGAACTTGAGCTAATTACTTCAGATATGTGTAGATGAATAATTGCAATATATAGATGAACCCATATTTCAATCATAAAAAGTAATGACTACATTATAAAAATGCAGCACTCAAACAATTTATCACTTTATAATGGATAAAATCATCATATCCATACAATCTCCCTGCAGTAACTTATATATATATATTACATAAAGGTTTCTGGGAGACTTTAGCACTGGAGCCCTGGCTGGCTGTACATAAAAATAGCTTCATGCATTTTAGGGGAACTTTAAGGCATCAAAGGGTAAAATCTGACCATGCCAAGTCTAATGCCAAGGTCACCAAGTTGATTCCAGCCTTCCGTGTCAGAGAGGGCGGGCAGATTTAGGAGGGGGAGGATTACAACCCTCTATTTTTCCAGGGAAGGCCTCCAGAGACTATCAAAGTACCACGTTTGCAGCGAGGAGAGAAAGAAGAGGATAGCGGATCAAAACAAGCCGAGGGAAGGACTGAGGAGACCGGACAGATCAGCAAAGAGTTGAGTCAGCTTCATGAAAACAAAGCTTGCAGCAACGTCAGGCAAAGCGCAAACTGAATTTGGACACAACATACGCGCAATCCGCATCTGCAGAGCCCCCCCGGTTGCACTTCCTCCGCTGTATTTTGGCTGAAATTCACCCAAACACGGAAGGAATGCACAGTGCTTTTAGTAAATTTAGTCATAAATTGCAGAAACCCCTCTGGAAACGATTTTTCTGCCAAGTCGATCTTAATTTGCTCCGGGAGAAATTCTTTTAAAGGATCGGCTATTTTTCCCAGATGATGTTTTGACAAAGAGAAAAAGCAGAGACTGTGTGCAGTGTTAAAGGGAGAACCGTCCGTTTTTGCTGCGTTTTTTTTTTTGTTTGTTTGTTTTTTGGAGAATCAGAGGATGGCACCGGGGCTCAAAGCGCTCGTCCGCCTGCTGCTGCTGGCGCTGCTATGGGAGCTGCAGAGCGCACAGGCAGCGACCCAGAGACAAGTCAATCCAGAGGTGAGGAGTCAAATCCACAGCTGGAAATGAAGTCAGGAGTGACTAATAAAGTCAGAGGTCAGGGAAAAGTCAGCCAGGATCACGCGCTTTTTGTCCCATATTGACTGTAAGACTTTTTTCCTGTCAAAACAATAGAAATTGCCAGCAGAATGAAGTGTAAATGCGCCCAGTTGTTCAGTTGTTGCAGAAAATTTCTAGAAACAAAACTTAAGAATCAAGAAAATGACACAAGTGGATTTGTATTGTTAAAAGTTTGAAATAGCCTCACCCCACTGTTAGATTTAGTTTTGTTTATTCTAGGAACATGCGATTTTAGGATCTAGCATGAGACCAAATGACTTGTCAACATGGAGAATTTTTTACTTTGTATGAATATAACCAGATAAAGTGAGGAATAAAGCCAGAGAAATAAAGTCAGAAAGAAGTAAGACCATAAATGAGAAAGAAATTCACAACATATTCTTGATCTTAGAAGAAAGTTGACAAAATGATTTTAATCATGCCTGACACATCCATATGAGAGGATGAAGGCTCTTTTATTTGCTGTTATCGTTTGATGAAGAAACCTTTGATTTCCTTTGCAGCCCTGCACTTAATCATACTGGTTTGTTTCATGCCAAACTTTAAAAGCTTAGTTAAAAGTATATGCAGCCTGATGGATTAGGATCATAATTTCAACACTAATGGTCTACAACACCACAGGCCTGTTTCTGGCACAGATATCTGGTAAGGGCTTTGACCCTGGGTTAAGAAGAAGCAGCATAATGATGATAGCCCCCCCCCTTAAGACCATCACTCCTCAGAGGAACGGGACAAAAAGTCAGCAATTAGATTCTTATGTCCTGGTTTGTAGCGGACCTGAAAACAAAAAGGCTGGAGAGAGAGATACCATCTAGTAATCCTAGCATTTGTGTCTTTCATGAAATGGATCCATTGAAGAGCACGATGATCAGTCTCTAACAAAAACCTTTTCCCAATCAGGTAATACTTCAAAGTGTCTAAAGCCCATTTAACAGCCAACGCCTCCTTTTCAACAGTAGAATATTTCATTNGTACTTCAAAGTGTCTAAAGCCCATTTAACAGCCAACGCCTCCTTTTCAACAGTAGAATATTTCATTTCTCGTGGAAATAGCTTACGACTGATGTACTGCACAGGCATCTGATCCTCTCCTTCTCCTTGCAGTAACACAGCTCCAAGACCTACTCCTGAAGCATCAGTCTGTACAGTAAAAGGAAGGTTAAAATCTGGACATTGTAACACAGGCTCTTGACATAAACAAGTTTTCAAGTCATTGAAAGCATTCTCAGTTTCCTGAGACCACTTAACCTTCACTGGGCTAGATTTACAAGTCATGTCAGATAGAACGGCTGATCTACTTGAAAAATTTGGGATAAAGCGACGATACCAACCTACTAAACCTAAGAAGGACCTCAATCTCCTCTTGGTATTAGGGAGTGGACATGCCATAATTGCTTCAACCTTTCCAACTTGAGGATGAATGACTCCACCTCCAATCCTATAGCCAAGATACTGCACCTCTGACTTGGCAATGTGGCATTTCCCAGCATTGATGACAAGACCTGCTTTCTGGATGCGATGGAAAACATCAGAAAGATGCTGAACATGCTCTTCCCATGTTTGACTAAAGATGATGATGTCATCAATATAAGCTGCTGCATAGTCATCTGCTCCTTGCAACATTTCATCCACCAACCTCTGAAATGTTGCCGGTGCTCCGTGTAGACCGAAGGGCATCACTGTGAATCTGAATAAGCCACCGGGCACTCTGAATGTTGTAAAGTCCTTTGAAGACTCTGTTAAGGGAACTTGCCAGTATCCCTTACACAGGTCAAGGGTCGTCAGGTAGTTTGCATTTCCCAAGCGCTCAATCAACTCATCCACTCTTGGCATAGGATAGGCATCAAATGCAGAAACAGCATTCAGTTTTGAAAAGTTAACACAAAATCTCAATTTAGAGTCATCCTTTTTTGGTACCAACACCACAGGACTACACCACTCACTGCGGGAAGGTTCAATAATTCCCATTGCCAACATTTCTTCAACTTCTTTCTTTAATTCAGGCACTAATTTAGCTGGAATTCTCCATGATGTATTCTTAATAGGCTGTTGAGTTGGTGAACGCAGACGGATCTGATGTTTAATGAGATCTGTGCAACCTGGCTGCGCACCAAAGAGTTTCTTAGGCATATGATTTAAAAGCTCTCTCTGCTGATCTACTGTTAGATGGGTCAGATCTGGTAGAACTGGCACCTCTTGTGGAACTGGAAGGTACTGCTCCTGTAACTCCTCTTCATCCACAATAGTCCTTGCCCATAATGCTGTAGATTCTTTGGGGCAGTCTACCCACTCCTTCAACAGGTTTATATGAAAAATCTGGTACTTTTTCCGACGTTCTGGTAGATGCAGTTCATAATTTACTGGACCAATCTTCTGTGTGATCTCATATGGCCCTTGCCACNGTTTATATGAAAAATCTGGTACTTTTTTCGACGTTCTGGTAGATGCAGTTCATAATTTACTGGACCAATCTTCTGTGTGATCTCATATGGCCCTTGCCACTTAACCAAGAGACCACTGTCAGATGTGGGTAAAAGCAGGAGAACTTTCTGACCTTTCTGGAAGACTCTCCTCTTAGAGGCCTTGTCATAGCCCTGCTTCTGTCTCTGCTGTGTTTCAGTCAAATGTTTGTGGGCAAGTTCTTTAAACTGTTCCAGTTTATCTCTCATTTTTACAACATATGAGAGTGCACTGCATTGTTGTTGAGATGATGGACTCTCCCAAGCCTCCTTAATGACATCCAATGGACCCCTAACTGCATGTCCATACAGAAGCTGGAAAGGTGAAAAACATGTTGATTCTTGTGGGACTTCTCTGTATGCAAACAACAGAAAGGGAAGCCACTGATCCCAGTCTGCTCCAGAGTCACACACAAATCTCCTCAGCATGGCTTTGAGGGTCTTATTAAAGCGTTCAACAAGGCCGTCAGTTTGTGGGTGATAGGGGCTGGTCTTAACTCCATGAATCCCCAACAAACTGTAGACGTCTTTGAGCAGCTGTGAAGTAAAATTAGTGCCTTGATCTGTGATGATCTCCTTTGGAATCCCCACTCTGGAGAACAACTGGATAAGGCAGTTCACAATCTGCCGGGCCTTGATGTTCTTTAGTGGAAAGGCTTCAGGATACCTTGTGGCATAGTCACACACCACCAGTATGTATCTGTAGCCTGTGCTGCTCCTTTCTAATGGGCCTACAATGTCCATGGCAATGCGGGAAAAGGGGACATCAATGATGGGCATGGTGATGAGGGGAGCCCTGTCTCCTTTCCTAACTGGAGCTGTCACCTGGCACTGTGGACATGACTGACAGTATTTTACTGTGTCAGAATACTGTTGAGGCCAATAAAATCGTGGCACCATTCTAGCAAATGTTTTGGCCTGCCCCAAATGTCCTGACCATGGGATAGAATGACTCAACTTTAATACTGTAGCCCTTAAACCCTGGGGAACAACTAACTGATCACCAATTCGGCTACGACGATACAGTCTCTCACCCTTAAGTACAAAAGCCTCCTTGCCTCTCTCTGTCACCACAGTTAATTCAGACACACATTTTGCAAACAGATTCTTCAAAGAAGGATCTTCTCTCTGTAATTTAACAATGTCACTAGCAATCTCACCAAGATCAGAATCTACAGGATCAGAAACAGGCTCAACCAACACAGTCCCACGTATTCTGTCCTGTCGTCTCTGTCTTCTACTTTTCTTTTCCCTTGGCACTTTAGCCTGCTCAACACCAGGTACTTCTTCATTAGCAAAAGGAAGCTCACTCCAACTATCCAATTGCTTAGCCTGCTCTTTCTTATGCACAGATCGTGTGACAGCTAATAGACTCTCACAGTTACTAGTGGGCTGATTAGCAATAAGATCAGCTAAGGTTAGAAGGTCCCTACCTAACACCACTTGGTATGGTAGCTTCTCCACTACACCAACTGACAACCAATACTGCTGACCGTCAACATGAATAGGTACTTCAGCTATCGGGTATTCAGCATCATCACCATGAATACACCAAACTTTAACTTTCCCTCCACTAAAAATTACATCCCTAGGGAGACTGTCCTGCCTTACCAGGGTGCGGTTACTGCCAGAGTCAAGAAGAGCAACACAAGGTCTATCTTCAATTAAAACACAAGCAGTAAGCTCTTTGTTACACT
This sequence comes from Lucifuga dentata, assembly GCA_014773175.1. Taxonomy (NCBI): domain Eukaryota; kingdom Metazoa; phylum Chordata; class Actinopteri; order Ophidiiformes; family Bythitidae; genus Lucifuga; species Lucifuga dentata. Next base: position 14,971 of record VXCM01001531.1, on the reverse strand, counting down.
CTGAGAGACCAGGACTCTCACACCTAGAGACAGCTGATTGGGGAGCAAAGCACATGTACGTTTTACTGACATGGGCCCTGGGACAATCTGCCCTAAAATGACCTGTCTCACCACATGTGTGGCATGCTAAGTTGGTTGTATTCCTACTCCTGTACTCAGATTTAGCAGTACCTGAGGTAACTTGGGTTTGTCTAGTATTCCTAGCTCTCTGCTCATGCTCACCAACTATCTTACCAACTGGGGTGGATGGGCGGGGCTTGTAAGGGATGTGTCCTTTTGGTAGATGGCGAGCTGCCAGGAATGCTTCAGCCAGCTCTGCTGCCTCTCTTGAAGTTAAGGGGTTACGCTCCTTGACCCAGGTGCAGAGTTCAGGGTTCAAGACCCTGAGGAACTGTTCCATNCACCAACTATCTTACCAACTGGGGTGGATGGGCGGGGCTTGTAAGGAATGTGTCCTTTTGGTAGATGGCGAGCTGCCAGGAATGCTTCAGCCAGCTCTGCTGCCTCTCTTGAAGTTAAGGGGTTACGCTCCTTGACCCAGGTGCGGAGTTTAGGGTTCAAGACCCTGAGGAACTGCTCCATGATGATGACATCTCCTATTTGCTCCTTGATCTTTTCTTTGGGCACCATCCACTTCTCATACAGGTCCCTGAGACGAACCTGCAGCTCCTTTGGAGTCTCACCTTCCCCCAGCACACTGGAACGGAATCTCACACGGTAAAACTCTGTGCTGATTTCATATTTCTATAGAACGGCACTCTTTACTTTAAAATAGTTCATGGTGTCCTCCAAATCCATAGCAACATATGCAACACGTACTTTTCCTGTAAGTAGTGGGGCCAGGTGAAGAGCCCACTCATCTGGAGGCCACTGACATGCATGTGCTATTCTTTCAAAGGTAGTCAAATAATGTTCAATGTCCTCACCCTCAATAAAAGGCTGCATTTTGGGGCCTTTCCAACCTGGAAACCTCACCATCGGGCCTGAATGGTGACCACCAGCAGACACATCAGATGATTCAAAATCAGGCCTCACTCCTGTAGTTGGACTGCTGAGCTGCACTGTTGAAGGCGCTGCAGCGGGCCCAGGGACAGCTGCTACACCTTCCAACAGCTGCTGATGCTCCTGATGCCCATACTGCACTTGAAGTTGAGTAACCTGGTGCTGGAGTCTATTCCAACGGTCCTCCTGCCGCTGATATTCTTTCTCCATTTTGGCATCACGCTCAGACTGTTGCTGTAGCAGGCACTGTAACAGCTTAGACAGCTCAGTAATACTCTGTTGACCTTGTATTTCACCTGCTGCTGCCCCGTGCTGAATGAATTCTGCAGAGGTTGTCTCAGGAGGACAATCTGCCACTTGAGCTTTCTTTCTAGATGTCATCTTCACTGCCTTCCCCTGGCTTGAACCACCGCTGCCACCAAATGTTAGGAAGTGTAGCCTGAGGGTCACGGGCGGTGAAGAAAGGCAGACTCATGCAGCATCTTCAATTCTCCCAGCATAATTTATTTTTGAGCTCCCAAGTGCACGTGCAACCAAAATACAGAAGAATCAAAATAAAGCATACAAAAGCAACTGCAAACTTTCAACTAAACTTCAAATAATTAAATCTAAACAAAGAAAAATGACGTGCACTTTGCTGCACTCACAACATGGCCTTCTTGTCTCTCTGGCTGCCATGCGGCCACTACTTATATAACCCCATGCTCTGGGCTCAACCCACTGGGGTTTCCCATTCCAACCTGCAGGGGCACCTGCAAAGCACCTCCTTCCTCACATCAGGCATAATCACACTGGTTTACTAAAACCACAAAATATAGAAAACAAATCAACTCATTCAAATACATATATATAAAATACATTTAACTCTGTTGCTATACAAAGTTATATTTAAAATGACAAATGGTATCACAACCACTTTGTCACAGCCCTCATGAAAACACTGAGAAATGCTGAGAGGGCAAAAGCAGCAGAGCAACAGAAAGCAAATGAGGAGAAATGCTTCGGCTTGTATTGTGGTCAGGTCCGAGACAGAGGCAATATTTGTGGGACTGAGAGCTGTGGGCAGAGATATATTCAGAGGGATGAGGCGATGAAATTGTTGACATCTGTCCTGAGTTATGGCTCAGCGGACTGGGGGAGGGGAGTTTTACAATCTGAAAGGTTCTGCAGCATCTCGGCCACGGCCAGCTGTGGAAAAACACTCCACACACTGCACTTTGGACTCCAGCTTTTTTGCATTGCAAACTCTCAATATGACTCCAATTAAAACACCATGCTTAAGTCATGTTACAGATTAGAATTAGCAAAGATTTCCTCTTCAGTTGTTCTTTTCTATTCTGTTGTCTTCTTTCCTGTTCTGCTTTGTTCTGTTCTGTTCTCTCTCTCTCTCTCTCTCTCTCTCTCTCTCTCTCTCTCTCTCTGTTGTGGTTTGCAGTGGTTTTCCCGTTCTACTCAGCTCTGGTTCTGTTCTGTTCTCTTTGGTTCTGTTCTGTTCTGTCCTGTCCAGCTCAGTCCAGACCTGTCCTGTCTTTTCCAGTCATTTTCACGTTCTGTCCTGTTCTGTTCTGTCTTTTTTCTGTTCTGTCCTGTCCTGTTCTTATTCTGTTCTGCACCATCAGCAGTCCTACCACAGCCAGTGCAGGAAGTTCTTTGTTTAGTTTGCAGGATGTGATTTTGTTATGATACACCTACACACCTGCTTCCTTCAGCATAAAATGACATCATTAGTAAACACATTGCGCATGCGTGTGTGTGTGTCTGTGTGTTTGGAGGGGTGGGCAATTAAAAGTATGATCTTGTGTGTCTAAGTGCAGAGAGACCTGAGACCTGACTTTTTAGGCCATATAGTGGCGCCAAATGTCCCTCCAGTCATTTTATCCTACATATGGACTCTGCATTAGATTTCCAGCTGTTCCAGTGGAAGAAAGCGGCGTAAACTCTACTGACCTACATTAGAGCTTCAAGTTAAAGGCACAATCCGTGATCGAAAAATAAATAAAGGAATTGCACCTCTGCCAAAATTCAGTTCAGAGACATGATTGGAACATGCTGTCACTAAACCACAACTTAATTCAATTTTTCTCCTTTTTTCCGATGCTGTTAAAGAAGCATACCGGTGATTTTGCATGTTTAAGCACAATAAATACAACCTGCATACACACCATATTACTGCCAACCATAAAACTATAAACTATACTACTGAAGTGGTAAATATTGGATTTTTTTAATTTTTTATTTATTTATTTATTTTTTGGTTCAGTTCATTCCAGTTCTCTATAACAATCAACTCGTAGAGAATTGAAAGGCTGGAGATAAGTAATCCATCACAGCAAACGAAACGTCACTTAAATTTTTTTCTGTCAAAGTTACTTAATTTAATTATGTTTTAAAAACTGATTGTCAGTAACATAACGTGGGCAGTATTTGTTAGGTGCAAACATGCAAAAATCACCAGTATGGTCCTTTAAAGGTCTGCTTGCATACTGTAGAGGAGTGAAACAGGCCTAAACTTTCAATTATAACCAGGTAAGAAACACACAGAAATCCTCATATACCTGTTAAGTATATATTTTAAAAAAGCACTGATTGTGTCTTTAATGTGAACGACTTAGGCTTCTCTGAGAGCCTGAACAAAGCAGCAACATCCTGCATTAAGTAGCCTAAGTTTGTGTTTATTTAGTGATTAACCTCTTCTTTGTTATAACTTAGCACCGCTGCATCCTGTGTCTTTATTTATGATTCATGGAAATGAGGTTTATGATGCTATAAACCCACATATTGCTGTTCTCCTTCCTTTAGTGGGTGTTTGCATTTGAAATTAACAGCAAGTGTAATTAAGCGAGAAGTCGTGAGTAACCGTCAGCGGGTCAGGGATTGCCAGAAAGCAGCAGGAGTGTCATTTCCTGTGGTCTGTGGCAGAGACAGGAAGTGGGCACGGGGGATTTGAACACCTTGGTGTGTCAGATTGTAACAACCTACACAGTCACCGCTATGTAAACAGGTCACACATACACACCTACTCACTTCTGTTGTCTCGCAAACACAGACAAGCACACACACACATGCACACACATGTATTGATCATGGCTACAGGCTGAGGTCATTCACTACAAAGGCAGATAAATGGACATGAAAATGAGAGGCTGATGAGAGAAGTGGGGCAGGGAAGACAGAAAGGAGGCTGTTGAGCGGCTCGATGGCGAGAGGATGAGAAAGGAAGGCATTGTGGGAACGGCCATGATGCAATCCGGGGAAAAAGATAGTTGGAGAATCAAGCAATTAGCCAGCTGAACAGGAAAGGATGTAAACCACAGTCGTCACGCACAGACTTTGCATGAATGACGTCTCTTTCCTCCTGCTTCCACTGTGAATGGTGTCGATTTAAAAAAAACGTGGCTCATGTTGACTGATGACACTGGTCCTCGCTGTGTTTTACTGGTTACTCAGGGGAAGGAAGTGTGTTCAAACAAAGCCACATCCTAATGATCACCAGTGGGTGGCCCGAATGCAGCCTCCCTGAGGAAAGATATGAGGTGTTACAGGAAATCAACTAATACGCAAAGTCATTATCTCATTTCCTGTTTATAAAGGAAGTCAAACACAGGAGCGTGTTCCAATTTTCAGGGACAAAATCCTGCAGTTAAGGTTTGATTGGGATTGCATTTTTTTTTCGCTCAAATGACTTTGGCAGTGATGTGTGTTTTTCCAATCTTCTGTTGTCACTCGCTCTTATTGTTGTTGGCCAAGAAAGAGTTGTTTTAATAGACAGCAGCTGGGGGAGCCACACACACACACACACACACACACACACTACACATATGGAGAANAGACAGCAGCTGGGGGAGCCACACACACACACACACACACACACACACTACACATATGGAGAATCTCCTGGCTGGACAGGTCAGAGGCCCTGGAAAGGTTTACATGCAGAGATGAATAAAAAAGTTCAGTTTTAACATTTCACATTAAATACACACACAAATTCCCCTCATACACACAGACACACTCTAACAGCCAGTCACGAGTGAGCAATAATTTCGTACATTTATGGCAGTCCTGCAGTTCCTTGGACAGCGTGATGAGGAGCGGTGGGTGTGTGTGTGTGTGTGTGTNGTGTGTGTGTGTGTGTGTGTGTGTGTGTGTGTGTGTGTGTGTGTGTGTGTGTGTGTGCCATGTACCCACTGTGCCTCCGTTGGACTCCCATCACTCTTGACCAGAGTTTTTTCCATTGGCTCTCACCAAACGGAACAACTGACTCTTTCTCTTTTCTGAAATTCAATCCCTCCTTCTCCCTTTCTCATCCTATGCAAAAGGAGCATTCAGGCTGCCGATATGCATAGCAACTGATGTTTTATTCTTGTGCATCTTCCATTCCACGATAAAGTCACACATCGTTGCTTGCGAGGCGAGCCGCACCCTTCACCTTCAAACCCTGAACTTGGATTCCTAAAAACTCCCTTTACCCGATGCTGTGCTATAGCTTTGTTTCATAATGCAGCAACGGCTTTCATGCTAAAATGCATCCAGGCCATATTTGTAGGTATTCCACATTAAAAGCCTGTATTAGGGCCGTCTGCCATTGCCTGTGCTACTGTAAATAAAGTGACCATTTCCTCTTTCTGCTACTGCTTTAGTTACTCACCCATTACTGTAGTCAGAAATAGCCCAGTGTGATGGTGAATAAGACTTTGTCAAGTCACCCAAGGGACAACCGAAGAGGCGTGGGACCCTTAAAGTAAAACAAGTGTTGGGTGTCATTCAACAGCAGCCTTTTGATAGAGCTAGGATGCTGTAAAACCCACGTAATTAAGAAAGAAGAATAAACACAGCATATTAAACACCCTTTTTTCTGATAATCACTCAGCCTGAGATGCAGAAGTCTGTGTTTGACACGTTTGCTCGCTTCGGGAGTGGGAAAAAGTGCACAAATAAATATTAGAGGATCCACAAACTGCTCAGCTGTCATAATGAGTCTGAATTATGAGTTCTCTATTCAGCTAGCTTCCATCTTTCCTGTCTGCACCCCCCTCTTCATGTGGATCTGCTGTAACAGTGTCAAACAGTGAGTCTTTATGTGTCCACTGGAGCTCCAATGCTGAGTCAGAACCAGAAAGGGCTCATTCAGTGGTGAAGTCTAAACACCGAGACCTCCGTGCCTTCTTAAGACGACGGGAGACAGAGAGAGAGAGAGAGAGAGAGAGAGATTAGACCTTGAAGGGCCTCCTACACTCCTGCTCAACTACATTGGAAAAGGAGGTTGTATGCATATCGAGTTTTTCCAGAAGTGTAGTCATGCACAAGATAATCTCAAATATGTACAAATATCGGTACAAATGCTGAGGCTGCACCAGATTTGTTGTAAACTTGTCTTACCTTTATGATATTTAGTGACTATTAGCTTCTCAGCAGATGGGGTACGCAGCAGTAACTGAGCAGCTCATGGTGCTCTGGGTGTGGTTGTTCGTAAGCATTCACCCTCAGTTCTCTGGGTTTTCCATAAGAGAAGGGGTGGAGTGAGGAGGCGAAGACAGAGACAGGGACGTGGGGGGAGAGTTTGACTTTGAGGTTTGGACACGCTGAGGAAGAAATTCCCAGTTAAATTACTGACTGACGCTGCTGCTTGACTGGAGACACTGGCTGAGGTTGCCAGAGGCCTAAATCTCACCCCGTGACACTCCCTGTGTCTTCTCTTCTTTCAGCTCACCCTTTTCCCTTTCCATGCAAAAGTGTTCATGTTGCAGTTATTGACAGGCTGTGCCGTGTCTTTGAAAGCAGCCAAGCTCGCCCCTATTTCTAGTCCATAAAACAACCTGGGAGTGTATCACAAGCTGGCTGTTGTGCTCTGAGGAGAATCTCTAAGTGGTCTCAGTTTTCACTGTGTTCACAAGAGTCTCACTGTTGTTTCTCGGCTTTAATTTGACAGGAAAGCATACAAGAGAAACTGTGGGAGAGGGAGGTAATGAAGCTAATGGAGCTAATCCAGATGTCAAAGTAGCACTGTAGTTAAAGGATCATATTGACCGTTTTGCATGTTTGAGCCTGATATATTCAATTTTCATAAAAGTTATGTTGCTGACAATCATTTCCCAAAGGATAAAACCATATTTCAGCTTTCCTGATATTTTGCAAAATCTCTTAATCTTTCAAAATCAAATATTCAAGCAATACACCCACCTTAAAAATCCATGTTTCTCCTGCTAATAGTTACACAGCCTTATGAAGTCATGGTCATTTAAATTTTTCCATAAATGTAGGTCTTCTTTCGGGACTATATTCCCCGGTGGAGACATACATTCACTCTGCGCTTTTTATTGTGCTTAAATGCTAAAATTACGTAACTTAAATATGATGGATCACCTATCCCAAGAACTTTTCAAGTATCAACATGGTGATTTTAATAGTGTATCAGAATGAACTGAAACCAATGGCAGTCTGGAAGGCAGGAAAAACATTTTTTAAATTACCTTTCCAGTAGTATGTTTCAGGAAATAGTAATGTAACGTGTGAAAATTGAATATATTATGCTCAAACATGCAAAATGGCCGGTATGGTCCTTTAAGGGGAAGTTGGAGTTTAAGGGGAAAGTAAGGTCAAGCTCAGACCTGGAGTTCTAAACTGCAGACCATTGTATGTTCTTCAAATTCATGCAGGAATTATTTTGGTAATAATGGTGCTAATCTGAAGCGAAACACAATTGACTAACTTCACTAGAGACACACCTTTAATCTTCAGCTTAAAAGTTTAATCTTTAACTCAGAGGGGAATTTCCTGATTTGGTTTCTGTCTTGCAGGACTTCTGTTGAAATATGATCTGTCTATTTCTGTGTAAGCTTGGCCCACTTCTTCCACAATGACCTTATTTTCAGTCCAAACTCTCACCAGAGAGCTGATGGTTGATGGTTGAATAGTTTTGCATTTAGTCACCATCTGGAGAAAACCCAGAAACTTGAGATGACATTGCTCCTGCAGGCCAAAAGAGACAAAAGTGCAGAAAGATGTTATTTAAGCTTATTTTCTCTGTCAGTGTGGAATGTATTTTCATTGGAGTCACCTAATTTAAAAACACCTAACTAACCAGAGCCTGCAATCACCAATATAATGTTTCCTGTAGCTCCTTTTGCATGGTTTGTTAAACAACAAAAATAAGATGAGATATAAAGTTATTTCAAATTTAAGCATTTGCTTTTACCTCCTAAACTGGAGTTTCCTGGCAGATTTTCTTATGAGTCATCCTGTTGATCCCTGCTGTCTTCTTGTTGTTTCTGCAGTCCTGGTTGCAGCAGTACGGTTACCTGCCACCAGGGGACCTGAGGACTCACACCCTCCGCTCCCCCCACTCCGTCACTTCAGCCATCAGCGCCATGCAGAGGTTCTACGGCCTCACCGTCACCGGCACCATCGACGCCAACACCATCGAGTGAGAACCTCAACATACCGTAAACGCACCATAAAAAAGAGTACCATGTTTTTCCATGTTGTGACTGGGATGTGTCTCGTACCTGTCAGGGCCATGAAGCGGCCTCGCTGCGGTGTGCCAGATAAGTTTGGTGCCGAGCTGAAGAGCAACCTGAGGAAGAAGCGATACGCCATCCAGGGCCTGAAGTGGAACAAGAGAGACATCACGTTTTCGTAAGTCAGCGATGTTCTGCATCCACGGCCACATGATCAAACTGTTTCGCTGCATGGTTCATTCTGTTTTTCAGTGCTGTTTGTTTTATTTTAGTAGGATTTTATTTATGCTTGCATTTTCTTGCATTCTTGCTTGGATTTGCATGCTTTGGTGGTTTTCATGTTGTTCTACAAACATCTTTGGGTTGTTGTCATTGATGCAGTTTCATTACATTAACTAAAAGATCTCTCAAAAAGTCTCTCAAACTCAAATCGTCTTCCATTCTTAACCGTTTACCCCCTTTTTTTTTAAACCTTCTTTCATCTTGTTTGCATCCCGCCATCATACAATGCATTATCTGACACAAAATCTCCTCTCTTTCCCTGAAACTCCTTTTTCCCAACACACACACACTTACACACTCTTTAGTATACAGAACTACACTCCTAAAGTGGGTGAGTATGAGACCCACAACGCCATCAGGAAGGCCTTCAAAGTGTGGGAGAGCGTCACCCCGCTTCGTTTCCGGGAAATCCCCTACAGCTACATCCGGGACAAAGTGGAGGAATTTGCCGACATCATGCTCTTCTTCGGGGATGGTTTCCATGGAGACAGCAGCCCATTTGATGGAGAAGGGGGTTTCCTGGCACACGCCTACTTCCCTGGTAACGGCATCGGTGGAGACACCCACTTTGATGCAGCCGAGCCGTGGACTGTTAAAAACCGGGACCTGTTAGGTGAGTGGCTGCTCGGTTGGAAGGGATTTTTTTTTCTCAAATGATTCCTTTTAGCAGAGCGTAACCGTTAGGAGTTTCTGCGCTTTTGTAGAGTCAGGACTCTTTATTCTGGTGTCGTGAATATAAAACGAGCAGCAGGTCCCAGCATGTGTCGGTATGTTTCCACGAGAGAATGTCTCCAGGGGTGTGTTGATACTGGAGAAAATGGAGAAGTGTTTTATTTGGGTGTTATCCTGCAGTGTCAGCAGAATGAGCCGACAGTATTTTCACATGACCTGCAAGCAACTCCATTTTGTCAGCTCGTTTTTTGGTTTTTTTTTTCCATGTTTTTGAAAAACGAGGAAATGATGACATTAAAGTAATGATCCAAGACATCTTTATGTGAAGTCCACAACAGAGTTTCTAGTTCAGGAAGGCTTTTTACATTGGTGTTCAGAACCATCTACAGAAACTTAATTTGACTGAAAATCAAAATTAAAAGACATCAAAATGTGGTACAAAAATACCACGGCGATGACCTAAATACAGAGAAAATGTTTTACTGGCACAGATATTCAAGCCTGTAAAATCAAACCCTCTGATGTGTCTCCCTCTCAATTCTCTCAAAAAAAAAAAAAAANCCAAAGGATAAAACTGTATTTCAGCTTTCCTGATATTTTGCAAAATCTCTTAATCTTTCAAACTCAAACATCCAAGTGATACCCACCTTAAAAATCGATGCTTTGCCTCTTAATAGTTACGCAGCCTTATAAAGTCACAGTCGTTTAAATTTTTCGATAAATGTAGGTCTTCTTTTGGGACTATATTCCCTGGTGGANAAAGTCACAGTCGTTTAAATTTTTCGATAAATGTAGGTCTTCTTTTGGGACTATATTCCCTGGTGGAGACATACATTCACTCCATACTTTTTTATTGCGCTTAAATGCTAAAATTACATAACTTCTAAAAAAACAACCTGAATACACATCTTGTTAGCAATGATGGATTACCTATCCCATGAATGTTTCAAGTATCAACAAGTTGATTTTAATAGCGCACCAGAATGAACTGAAACCAATGGAGGTCTGGAAGGTAGGGAAAAAAATGTTTTAACTCACCATTCCAGTAGTATGCTTTGGGAAATAATTATCAGTAACGTTACATGTATGAAAATTGAATATATTATGCTCAAACATGCAAAATGGGTGGTATGGTCCTTTAATNCGTTACATGTATGAAAATTGAATATATTATGCTCAAACATGCAAAATGGGTGGTATGGTCCTTTAATAGTGACTGTACTGTGTGTTTTTGCTCTGACATGGTGTTTTGGTGTTTTAGGTAATGATATTTTCCTGGTGGCGGTGCATGAGCTGGGTCACGCTCTCGGCCTGGAGCACTCCAACGACCCCTCAGCCATCATGGCTCCTTTCTACCAGTGGATGGAGACGGAGAATTTCCAGCTTCCNACCCCTCAGCCATCATGGCTCCTTTCTACCAGTGGATGGAGACGGAGAATTTCCAGCTTCCTGACGATGACCGCCGAGGCATACAGCAGCTTTATGGTGTGCTATTGAGAACATCTTTATCAGTCTATATATTTATAATCCTGTTTGCATGTTTCACTATCAAAGGTTAAGGTTAAGAGCATGATGTGTTACGTGACTTTTATGAGTGAAAATGACTGAATCCTTTTTAAACATGTCACACATGGAAAGGAGCACATATAGATTTACATGTTCTTGTTTTCATTTAGGAGTCAATTTTGAAACCTTCAAACCACATTAATCCACTTCTACTCTACCTTGGTGCAGCACTGCCATGCACACTGAGTGAAAACAGATTCTTTTTAGGTGCAGTCTTTTACAGGACACCTCCCAAAAACCCTGCTCTGTTCGGGACCATATCTGTGTTCCCAGGGTCCTATGTTCCAGTTCAATATTCTGTTAACACACATTAAGTGTGTATTAACAGACTAACCCTAACCCTAACCCATTTTAGGGTTGCTCTATTGTGCTATATAGAGCTGGGGAACATAGGAATGACTCCCTCTGTTCTTATTGGTTAGCTGTGACATGGCATGATTGGCCCAATACTCGCTCGCTAAATAAGATAAGATAAGATAAGATAAGATAAGATAAGATAAGATAAGATAAGAGAGACTTTATTGGGGATTGGTTTGCTACAGCAGCAAAATAGTGAAATAGAAATAAAGCAGAATAGGAAAGCATAAGAAGTAAAAAAAAAATTAAGGAAAAAATTACAATTTATATTGATGATAGATAGATGAGAGACAAATTTTGGATTTTTACAATCTACAGTCTGAAAATTAAGGGCAGTTCAGTGAGAAAAATTAGCTACAGTATGATGCAGCAGTTTATTATTGGTGCAACAATAAAGATAAATTTAAATGCAAAATATAAAAAATATGGTGCACAAAGAGTAATACTTCATAGGTGTGTTTAACCAGGTGTGTTAGGCATTGATGTCAACATGTCAGGACCAATCAAAAACAAAGCTTTCAGGACAGTTTTGGGCCCTTCAGGTTTTTCTTACTGGATGCATTTCTATAGGCACGAACCTCAAGGTTTGACACTTCAACAATATTCATCAAATAATCCATATTATATTACACTATAAACATGAGGGAAAATAATAAAAAGCTGCTGCCGCTACAGTATTATGTTTTCACCACTGGGATCATTAAAATGTCATCTGACCTGTTAGATGACATTTTAATGATCGTCTAACCAAAATTGTTTAACCACTACAGAAATCTTTGTCTTCACAGTAAACCAGAGTAAAGAATTATGACTTCTGTCCTCATGTCAGTGTTATCAGTATTTTTTTTCATGTCCCACAGGATCTGGATCGGGCCCTCAGCCTCCTCCTGTGACCCCGCATCCACCTTACGACGACCCCGATCCCACCCAAGCACCAGACAGGCCTCGCTTCGGCCCCAACATCTGTGACGGACACTTTGACACCATCGCCATCCTCAGAGGAGAAATGTTTGTCTTCAAGGTAAACCAACCCGCCATTGTTGGATGTATGATTGGACGGTTTGTCCAGCAGGCTGTAAGACTTAAGCAGCAAGTAATAAATGTCTCTGTTCTCTTCTTTCAGGATAAGTGGTTTTGGCGAGTACGTAACAATCACGTGCTGGATGGATACCCCATGCCGATTGGTCACTTCTGGAGGGGTTTGCCCGGTCACATGAATGCTGCTTTTGAAAGGGAAGATGGGAAATTTGCTTTCTTCAAAGGTAACACTGGATTTAACAGTTTGATCAAAAAATACTGAATAGGGCTGTCATGATGTCAGATTTTCACTACATGATTATTGTGGCCAAAAGAATTCACGATAATGATATTGTCGCGATATCTGTAGAAAATTTGAAAAAAAAAAGATAATGCTATCAGTCAAATTCATCTTTAAGTTATTGTGTGTTTTGTCTCTTTTTTTGGCAAATGAATTACCCTTAAAATACGAGTGTAGGGAGGTGGAGAAAGTCTGTAACCATAACTGTACAAAAGCTACAAAAAGCACAAATTACACTTAATGGATAGTGTAAAGATAATCAGATAAACTTATAAACAAAAGATCCACATGGCCTAACATCTGCCATCAATACAATGTCAAATGAAACAAAATCACTTGTGGGGAGTGCAACAGTGTTAGCTGATTGGAGTCCCCTGCTCTCTCTGCTTCTTTGATGCTGTCTAACAAATAACCAGGAGAGAGAAAATCCTGTCAAATCTAACACCATGATAATTTAGCTTTAATAACGCAACTAAGACCTTAACGTAACATTTCCCGTTTCAGGGCTAGCAAATTAACTGCTACTTCCTCTCTCTACTGTGTGAAATCTGCAGGATGATGGAGGTGAAGGTGGTGAACAGGTTGGTGGTATCGCCCCCTTTTGTGGTTACTGTAGATCGGCTTTTCCTGCAGACTGGGGCGTCTACCAACATCCTGTCTTTACGGAATCCAAAAAATTCCCACACTGGCAAGCTAACTTTTTTCGGTTAGGGTAGAGCATCTCGCTCTCGTCTATCATCTCCTCCAACATGATTTTGCACGGCAGTGGTAGCCACACACTGTGGTAGTAGCTAGCTAGCTAGCTAGCTACTGGTATGTGTGTGTGTGTGTGTGTATGTGGGGTGTTGGTGGAGGGAGGCAAAGCGAGAACGGAAGGAAACGGAAATGATTTAAGAGGTGCTGGATTATTTACAAGATATTATCATGTGTATTATTAACATGATATCAATATTTCATTAATAAATATCATGGTTATTGTCAAAACCGGTATATCATGACACTCCTACTTCTGAACTATTTCTCTGCCAAAGCAACATCAATACTCACGATCCGACAAGCAAATTCAGGGACTCTCTCTCTCTCTCTCTCTGTAGGGGACAAGTACTGGGTGTTTAGCGAATCCATTCTGGATTCTGGTTACCCGAGGACTCTGAAGGAAATGGGTACAGGGCTTCCTAAAGATCGAATAGATGCTGCTCTCTACTACACCCCAACCGGGCAGACGTTCTACTTCAGAGCAAACAAGTTAGTCGCATTCCTTGTGTCCCTGTGTGTGTGTGTGNGTGTGTGTGTGTGTGTGTGTGTGTGTGTGTGTGTGTGTGTGTGTGTGTGTGATTTCAATATGTCAAGACAAAACTTTGTTGAAGTTTATAAACTGAAGACCAAGAAAATCCATTTGTGTTGCTCTAATCATGACAAGTAGCAACGCTGATCAGTTGAGTAATTTTAGCGTTTAAGCTGCATTAACAAAAGTTATTATATTTCAAGAAAAGTTTTATATTATTGTGATTTTATTTTTAAATTCATCATGTAAGTTTATAGCATTAAAGACACTTAAGCTTGATTCTCCATATAAAAATACGGACAAAACTGATATTGTGGTGGGTTTTTCCTTCCACGACAATTTGCTGCTCTAACAAAGCATTTGCACATTTTACAGCTTTGAGATGAAGAAACACCCTCATCTTCCTCTCTTTGCCTTTTTCATCTCTTTCTCCCTCGTTCCTGTTGCAGGTATTACCGCTTCAACGAAGAGTCGCACGCCGTTGATGACGGATATCCAAAATCTATCAGCGTGTGGCAGGGAGTGCCTGACAACATCAAGGCTGCTTTCATGAGCAAAGACCAAGGTAAGGATTGTGTGTGTGTGTGTGTGTGTGTGTGTGTGTGTGTGTGTGTGTGTGTGTGTTACTTTCTCACATCTCAGTGTGATTGAACTTGATAATTTTTATGTCATGTGGTTGCTTTCCTCTTTTCTTCGTGTCTCTTTTCAGCGTACACCTACTTCTACAAAGCCAACAAATACTGGAAGTTTAACAACCAGATGATGCGCGTAGAACCCGGATACCCCAAATCGGCCCTCCGTGATTGGATGGGCTGCCCCAATGAAGACCCCAAGACAGACGGAGGAAGAGGCGGAGGCGGACATGACAAGGACAAGGAGAAAGAAAAGGAGAAGGAGAAGGAGCGGGAAGATGAGGACAGAACTAGAGATAGAGAAACAGACAGAGAGAGGGAGAAGGAGAAGGAGAAAGAGAAGGAGGAGAACACGGAGGTGATCATTATCGAGGTGGATGAGGAGGGACGGGGTAATGGC